>APFE031620487.1:89512-116028 GCA_000404065.3 Pinus taeda
AAATTTATAAAACATGTAAAAAAATTATTTTTAAATAATTAATAATAAGTAAAAATTATCTCAATATTTTATCTTGAAACACACATTTAATGATTTAAAATATCAAATTCAACCTTCCCAGCAAGATATGGAAATTTATTGCGAAGTTGTCTGTTGAACATTCCAAACATTTCTCAAAGTCCTGTCGACTTAGTATTTCAAATAGATTTGTTGATACTTTAACAGAATTCTTTGGATAGATGACCACAAGTCCCATCTAGAGCTTGACAATTATTCATATAGTAGACCTCTTCTACAATATTTTTTTTCTGGTAGAGTCGGTTGAAGCATGCATAGGAGCAGAGTTGAAGACCAACCAATGGGGCGGTCGTTTGAATTTCTGGCCTAAGGACGTTGCATCCTAGGTCGCCGAAGAGAGGAGTCGGCGGGATTGAATGTTGGTGTGGATTTCAGAGTTTATATTTACCTCTGGATGTGCAAGTGTGTAGCTTTTGTTGTGAAAGTATTGAGCTATATAAAGTAACTGAGGTAAGGATTAATCATCTTAGTAAGTTGATATTAATTTATTGTTTTTTTCCTTTTATAAAATTAACTTATTTTGGTATAATTGTTTTTTTTAATTGAATATTATTTTTATTCTCTTATAATTAATAAAAAAGTAAAGAGAATTGAATATGGCTTTATTTTTATTTAATTAATAACAAGGTATAATTCAGTCATTCACTTAATTCATGATGCATAAGGTTTATCAAAATATGTAAAGAAAATTGAATATCACTTTATTTTCATTCAACTAATAACAAGTTGTAAACTAATAACAAGTTGTAGAGAGAATAATGTAATTATTGGGGCTTAATCTTCATCTATTGATATGAATGTTTCTTATGATTGTGAATTAAATCTTTCTACATATCTCAAAGCAACTTCCTTCAAAGAGGTTGCTTCTCATGAAGAATGGAACGAAGCATTGCGAAGAGAGTATGATGCTTTGATAAAGAATGTAACCTAAATGTTGGTGGACCCTCCATTTGGAACCGAACCAATTGATTGCAAGTGGATTTTCACTTGACAAGTATAGAGCAAGGCTTAGGGAAAACATTTTTGCACGAAAACTAGGGGTTGATTATGAGGAGAAATTTCCCCCCACAGTGAAATGGTTTACCATCCGGACTCTCATTGCCTTAGCAACTCATAATGGCTGGAAAGTCCTTCAAATGGATGTAAAAATTCCCTTCTTGAACTGATATTTGAAAGAGAATGTTTTTATGTCTAAACCAAAAGGATTTGTTTTGAAGAGACAAGAGCACAAAGTTTGCAAACTTATTGTAACAACCCCTAGTTGATTTTTTATGTAAATAAAATATAAGAACAAGGTCACGAGACATGTATTACAATCTGAATGTTCTGCAAAACATAGTGATGGGTATCGCTGGTGATTAATTTATGGTTATGGAAACTAAAAAAGGCATTAGCAAAGACAATGTGGCATTAATTAGCATTTTATTTATGAACAAAGGAAAATAGGAGAAAAGGAAGATGTAGGCTCAAAGATTTACATCACAGAAAAACTGAAAGAAAAATGAAGGAAAATGAAGAAATTAAAGGCCCCAATGATAAAAAGGATTTTGAGGATCAGTTCACAACTTTTGACAGTTTGGTTTTATTTTAGGTGGATCTTTCTTATATTCTCTCATTCTTTCACACTCTTGCACACATAGATAAATATTGGAGCATTCTCGGATTAATTTGGAATACATTGGTTTTGGGGAAAGAATGCAAAGGAAAGCAGGAAAGCACAAGGGAACAGGTGGATCAACAACTACAATTGGATTTTTTTTCTAGGTAATAGGTTGCATGTGTGATTTCCTTTCTTCTTTATGGGTGCATAGTATATGCGTGTGATTATCTGGGTATGTATTGTCATTGGCAAGGAGGACTTCCTCATTTGACAGAGGTTTTAGCCTTTTCTTGCCATTTCCTGGATATCCATGGTGTTGTGGGTTTTTTTACTTAATTGTTTTTTGATTGGCATTCATAATTTGTTAAGGTTGTGGGTTGGAGCAAATGCTTTGGATGCCCTTGAACAACTTGGGTTGAGTTACCAGTCCTTGACCCTATGTTGCGACAAATACTCTAGAGTCCTTGGTGGGTTGACTTACTAATCCATGGAGCTAGGTTGGCCAAGCACTTTGGAAGCCCTTAAAGGTTGTGGGTTTACTTACTAATCCATGGAGCCCTCGACAGCTTGGGTAGAAACCGATTTGGTTGATGTTATTTATGTCCAACATTGAGGTGGAATCACTGGTTAAGGTTTCAGGTGGTTTGGCCTCTAGAAGCCTTGATTTTATTTTTGTTGGTTTATTCCATGAGATCCCTCTTTCATGCTTGGAATATGGAATTGGGGTGATTGGTTAAAAGAGAGATTTCGTTCATCCCAATCTATAATGGGGTGGTATGCAGAAGTCCCTCACTTGGTTGGTATTTTCATATGTTAATAAGATTTATTCTTCTATTGTGGTTCTTGTATGTTTGTAGTGATTATGTTAGCGATACGTTGGTTGAGTTTCAATGGTTTCTATGATGGTTATTTTCTAGTTATATGGTAGTTATATGATTTGTATCATTTATGGGTCTTGTCATGAATGGTTTAGTATTTGATTGGTTGATGAATGTACGGCCTAATAAATGTTTTTTTTTTTTTTTTTTTTTTTTTTTTTTTTTTTTTTTTTTTTTTTTTTTTTTTTTTTTTTTTTTTTCAGTTATTGGAAGGGCATAATGTCTAATGCGTTTAGTATTTGATTGGTTGCTGTAATGTATCGCCCTAAAAAAAGTAATGTTTTTTTTTTTATTTTTTTTTTTTTTTTTTTTTTTTTTTTTTTTTTTTTTTTTTTTTTCAGTTATGTGGAGAGGGCATAAGTCCTTCTTGGTGATTCTTATATGAATCTTAGACTATTATGATTATATATGCAGCCATGACCTATAGATTACATGTTTTCCATGTCTTTGACGAAATGCTTTTTTATGTTCTAGGAAGTCTAGGTCAAGTTTTCCTCTCAGTTTGAATGTGTAGCCTTGTTGTTATTTCATTTACAATTCTAAGAAGTCTAAGGAAGTTCTGGGTAGTGGTTAGGAGAATGACATGGAATTCTTGGTTAGATCTCGAGATTGCACCCTCTAAACATGACAACTTGGGTCACAACCGCATGGTTGTGTGAGAAAGATCCCCAACTCACAGTTTGCTCACCTAGTGTGGTTCTTTGCCCCTTTAGTATCTTATAGCCGTATTGTACTAGCTACAACCACCCTCCAAAATTTTTCCTTCGCGTCATTTTGGAGCATACCTCCTCGAAATCATAGGAGGTATCCTACACTAAGTACTTATGTTTATTTGATTTCATTTTTTGTTAAAAAACTTGTGTTCACTCACTTGTCCCACCAATCAACCACTTGTTAACCCAGAACTTGGTTCACATATGGTTAATGGGTTGTCAGGAAAAACTACCCAATCCTCGAGGGAAATCTGTCTTTCATTCAACAATTTCACAGAGAAACTCAACAGTTGCATTGCTCCAAAAATGCATAGAAACAGACAGCCTAGGTGCACTGCTCTCTAGAAATGTGCAGAACTGGCCAGCAACACTGGAGTGGAAAAATGTGCAGAGTAGCCCAGCAATATTACCCTAAAAAAATTGCGTAAAGTTGGCCAACCATTGAGGACCACTTAGCTCAGAAGTTTTCCCCTAGTGATTGTCTATTACATGTGCTAGTAGGTTTCTTGGTTCCACCAAGAATTACAGAATCCTTCCTTGCATGTTGAGAAACCTTTCTTGAAAAATAAAAAAGTAAAAAGTGAAAAACCAACACTAGATTTTAGAGATCTATTTTTAATAGTGGGAGTTACATACAATACCAATTTTAGAAACTCCCCACCAAGTGCCACTTTTTCCTAGATTTGCATCATGCACATCATAAACCCTAAGTTCATCGAATCTATTTAAATGAAGCCTCAGATCTCATTCTTCACATTCGATCTTGGAGCTCTATCATTCTCGAGGCATCTAGGAAACTTTGGCATAGTCAACGTAGATTTTTCGGGTAAGTTTTTCTTTTAATGTATTTTGCCACTCTTTTCTCGCTTTTTATTTTTCGCATTGCATGAGTGTTGTTTATTGTGTTTTATTGAATGACTGCTAGCATTTGAATTTATTTCAACTTGTAAAAATGTTGTTTCAAAATTTTCATTTTCTTTCCTTAGTGCCACATGCATAACATTATTTCAGCACTAATAGTTGACATTGCAACAACTCTCTTTAGGAGCTTCATGGTCCTTCTATTTGACTGATTTCTGCACTTGCTTGAATTACAAGCATGTCTATTCACTCATATCTGCACTAACATTTTGCACACATTCAATCCTTCACATTTACAGGTTGCCATTAGGTAGTTCCAGGTTGTCTTGGCCCACTTCCTATTTCTCCCGGCATGCTCTGTGCATTCCTAGCAATCAAGGCTCTGCCCTGCCTCCCAGAATGGCGCTGAGGCTACCCGCACTGGTTCATAGCTATGCACTGTGCAATATTGGGAGGTAGTGCCCATTCCTTCCCACTGGAACTGCATAATGAACAGTTTGAGCAAGCAACCCAACCTCACTGATCTATGCATTGTGTAGTTTCAATTAGCTGTCGGCCTAACTAAATTGCACTTTGTGCAGTTCTAGTCAGTAGTGAGCCCCACTGGCAGCTGAGACTACGCATTGGACAACTCGAGTTGATAGTATCCCAGCTTCTCGGAGTCAATGTTGCACAATTTTTTGAAGCAGTCTGTAATGCCCCAGCAAAAATGTAAATATTTGACTTTACTATGGTTAAAAGAAAAAATTGAATATAAAATTATTAGTTGTTTTGGAATTTGATAATATTTTTATTATTTATTTAACAAGATAAAAAAAAAAAAATCTTGGAAAATGCTGGCAACTTCTAAGGGGGAAGTTGGGGAAAAATGGTTGTAGTTACTGTGACCCTAACTACCTCTCCTAACTGGAAGGTTTCTAGAGGAAAAAGGGGGAGGAAAAGTTAGTCTGTCCTCTGAGGATAGGCAGAGGAAAAAAAAGAAAAGAAAAGAGATGGCTAATTCTGGTGAGGACCAGATAGCCAAGCACTAGGTGTAGATATTTTGCTGAGGACAGTGGTCCTGCAAGAGAGCACGGGGGAGAGATTCTGGTCCCGAAAGAGGAATCTCGAGGTTGGGTGGTAGAATGGAAGTGGAAGACAAGAGAAAATTTTGCTTTTGTAGGACTACGCAGATCACAACAGTATAGGGAGCAGAGATGAGCGATTCTATTGCAGTCAGATTAGAACATTGAACAGACAGGTATGGGAAATTACAACTATTGTGCTTAATTAAGTTTGTGCCATTTATAGAACTTTAGATTTGTAACAGTAACTTTTGTGTAGCTATAACTCCCAAAAAAAATAAAAAATTTAATAATAACGATAACAAATTGATTAATGCTATCTGCATTTAAAGGGAAAACGGGAGAGGAATGTACAGTTAGAACCCTCATAGTGTAGGTGTCACTATAGAAAAACCATAGGGTTATAAAAAATAATTTGAGCCACGCGAAGTCCCTGTTTGAGGACAGAGAAATCCTTGAGGGTAGTGGTAAGTTAATTTCTTGGCAGAGGCATTTTCCTCCATTGTTAAACCCCAGGCTTGTAGAGATTGAAACTGAAATTGCAAGGCTTGATGCCAAGGAAAAAAAATGTATAAAGACTTGCATACATTTCACAGAAATTATACAAGTGGTAATGGTGTACAAAACCCTAGGACATTTCATCCTTGAGGCATAGGCAGAGGAGGGCTCTAATGTGCCAAATTGGCAATACCCTGAGTCATGCGAATAAGCATGGCAGGAAACTACTGTAGTACACTTTTCTAAAGAAAAGAAAAGAACAAATTTTGTAATGTTGATTCAATTAAGACATCTCTTTTAAGAACAAATAAAAATTAGATATTCAGGTAATAAATGAATTTATCTAGTGAAAAGTTTGAACATTTTCCTAATAATAACAATAGGAACCATCGAAATAGTGGTGAAACTCTTTTAACAATTTATGCTAACTGTAAAAGACAAGGAACAGTTGATACACAATAATATGCTACTTCTAATCGTTGATAACTGTTAAAAATGAGGAAACAAGGAAACATTGATAGATAGAGTAATTGACCTCTCGAAAATTCTCTGATAACAATAAGGGCAAGTGGAAATAATTGTCAGATAGGGTGGGTTCCCTGAAACTCTTGACAACCCATAAGAAAAATGAACGAAGAATCTTGACAGAGGTTGTTATAGCTGTGTACCCTTACCATTTGAACAAGAAAAAAAGATTTAAGGAAAACCCATGATAATATATAACAGATGTAGCTTGGATGACAGACAACCAGTTTCAAAATCCTTGAATCATATATATAGACATGCAAGATGGATACATGAAGAAAAACAATAAATTAACGGGTAAATATGACTGGTATCTCTCAGGTTAAACCTGGAGGAATAATTCCAATACACATCGATGTACATAAAACAACCAGGTACACCACGGGATTAAAACCCTAGTAAAGTTTAATGAATAAATTACATTAGAACAGCCACAGTCTGAGCCACATATTGGAAGGCAAACCTTCGACAGGAATGCAGCATAAGAGTTTCAAACTTCTACAACATACAACCGATAAGAGATCACATAACACTTCTAAACTCAGTAGGCTGCGAGCTAACTGGAGGACAAACTTAGTAAATCAATGGAAATCAAAAGCCCTGTCCAGTTATGCATGGGAGTCAAGGTCAGCTGGAAAAACATTCAATTTGGAGATAAACCCCTTACCCGAGATTTTGGTGATGAGTCTATTAAAGCGCTTACCACACAGCATCATTGAATAGCTCCGGAACCCTAGAGGAGGACCCTACAAACAGAGAACCATAGCAAACCATTAGTTAATGGAGTTAGGGAAAAACACATGTTAAGGAAGAGCTTCAATGGCAAAAAATTCTACGAAATAAAACTAGAAAACTCACCCGAGCTTCACCAAATAGCGCAGATGCCATAACCTGTTTCTGGGAGCTTCTAACTCATTGAAGGCTCTAGAACAATATCAATGTAGGTCATGGAAATCAAACAATAGGAGAATGGAGTTGGCACCAACGTGAGGAACAACATAACAAATGAGATAAGGTTGACCTAACCGGGGAAGAATTCTGAACCATAGATCTACAAACCCTCATGACCTCCGTCGATCTGGTGACAAGATCGAGAATGGTAGCTGCACGGATCGAGTCTACTCGTGCCACACACAGGGAAGAGCAATAAGAATAAACACAAAACCCAAAGAACACACCAAGCGTACAAATAATCAAATGATTAATTAATAAAATTGCCAGATGTCAATCTGTATCATCCACTTGCAGATCGTGAGGAGTTGGGAGTTTTCCCAAGGTGATAATTAGTTAATGAAACCAGAATAGACAGGATTGAGCCTTTATTATCACCGAAAAAATAAAAAATTGGACATTAGAGATGGCTGGAATAGTAAGTACTGCAAATAAATTACAAAGTTACGTTGACATGGGGACCACTCATAATTTAGTAATACCATATAATGTTTTTTTTTGTATGATGGTTACATTACAGTAGGTATTAGAGCCCAATTACAAAACTGAGGCCTTTGGGAATTGAAAATTGATAACAAAAATAGCACATAGAATTTATTTTAGTCTCTATTTGAGCAGTTCAAGAAAAACAGTTAGTATGTTGACTTTTTCTTTCTATCACTTTCCTTATGTTAAAGACGGGGAACCAGAAGATTGATAGTATGAGAAGAGTGAACAGTGCATCACGTAGGTATGCGATGGGTCAGGGACCTGTACCTGGTCCTGAGAATAAACCTGAGCTATGGGTACAGCTTGGAGAGGAGGTTTGCAATACAAATCTGCCCATATTGGAGACACTACATGAATTGAAAAATGAAATGGCTTGGTTACAAGAAGATAACACACAACTAACTAAGGAATAAGAGGGAATTATAAAAAACCTATCCAACAAACAGGACCAGCCACCAGCAAATCCCAGTGCGGAGCAACAAAGAATGTCCGAAGAGTAGCATCACCACATAGAACTTGAAGAGTCAGAAGAAAGGGAGGAATGATCTGATAATGCATTAGAACAACAGACATCAAAAAGGAAATGGATAGAGTTGCAAGGGGAATTCGGTAAGATTAAACTGCCACACTTTGACAAAGAAGAGGAGGAAGCAGCTGAGGCATGGTTGAATAATATGAACAAATATTTCTAGCTATATGAATACGATCGCAACCTTAAAGCACTGTTGGTTGTTTTCCAACTATAGGGAAAAGCCACCCTGTGGTTGGAAGAAGTTAAGATTGTAAGAGGAGTAAGCGAATAGACCATAACCTGGGAGAAATTTCAAAGGTACTTTAAGGAAAGAAACTTGACTGAGCATTTTTATGATGAAAAGGCAAGAGAATTCCATGACCTGCAGTTGGGACAACAAACCATGGATGAATTTATTATTTGTTTTACTTCATTGCTTCATTATGTGCCTTATATTAGAGAGGAAAAAGCTAAAGGGCAAAGGTTTGTTAGTAGTTTACCTCTGTATATGTGGGAAAGGATTGAGTTTCACAATCCAAAGACAATGGATGAAGCAATACGTAAAGCTATGATTTGTTACCAGTAGAGTAAACAGAAGGGAGAAATTCCAGGTAAAAGATGGAATGATAAGAGAAGTCATAAGTCAGCGAGAAATAGTAAAGGGAATCGTAGTAGTGGTAGCAAGGGTGTTGGAAAGGGGCAAAACAATAGAACTGTACAGAAAAATTCACTAAGGTCCAAGCCAACCAACGAGTCCAGAGTCGGCGAACAACCTGTAAAGTTGGACAGCGAAGGGATAGCAAGGCCTCCAATACAGTGTTGGGGTTGCGAAGGGCCTCACTACATCAAAAACTACCCTCAACGAAAGGGAACCAAACAGGTATTCGAAATCCATGAAGCATCCACAGTCGATGATATACGATGCAGTCTACCAAGGATTAATGCAGCTCTGGATGATTGTTAGGTGGAGTACCAGCTGACCATGGTGAAATTTGAAGGTAAAATTTCAGACCTTACTGTAACTATTTTAATTGATCCTAGAGCCACATTAAGCTATATTAGTCTTAAGGTTGTAGAGAACTGTAAATTCCAACTTGTTAAATTCAAGAATCCATGGCTAGTACAGCTGGCTACAAGGGCCAAGAGGCGAGTGCTTGCAAAAGTCAATAGCTGCTCTTTAAAGATAGCAGTGCAGCTAGTAATGGCAAATTTAAACGTGCTCCCCCTTGGTTCATATGATATTCTAATCAGTATGGACTGGCTAGAAAAGCATTGGTCTTTAGTCAATTGTAAAACAAAGATTATTTATTGGAGAGATGAGCTTGGAGCAAGGCAAGAGATGCAAGGAATTAAGCAGACATTACAGGTTCGGCCAATAACTGCCTCTTAGTTAGAAAAATGAATTAAGAAGGGGTGTCAAAATTATGCCATCCAAGTGGGCTATTCTAACTCGAAAGATAAAACAACCACATTGGACAGCATCCCTATGGTACAAGAATTTGCTGATGTGTTTACGGAAGAGATTCCCGGACTGCCACCTAAAAGGGATATAGACTTTACTATCAAATTGGTACCAGCGGTAGCCTTGGTATCTCGAGTGCCCTACAGAATGAGTACACCTGTGTTGATAGAGTTAAAAATGCAGCTACAGGAACTGTTAGACAAAAACTATATTCACCCCAGTGTGTCTCCTTGGGGAGCTCCTGTATTGTTTGTTAAGAAAAAAGATGAGACCCTTCGTATGTGTATAGATTACCATCATTTGAATAAATTGACAATCAAGAATAAGTATCCTCTACCCCGGATTGACAAGCTTTTTGACCAGGTAAAAGGGGCAAAAATATTTTCCAAGATCGATTTGCGATCAGGGTATGACCAAATCAGGACTAAGGAAGAAGGCATAGCTAAAACAACTTTTAGAACAAATTATGGACATTACAAGTTTGTGGTGCTGCCCTTTGGGTTAACTAATTCCCTCACAACTTCTATGTGCCTTATGAATAGCACATTTCATCAATATTTGGATAGATTTGTGCTGATATTTATTGATGACATATTGGTATATTCCCACACTATGGAAGAGCATAAGGAGCACCTTCAATTAATGTTGCAAACCCTCGGAGAACACCAGTTATATTCGAAGTTCAGCAAGTGCGACTTCTTCAAGGAAGAAATATAGTATTTGGGCCATATAATCACGAAGGAAGGGATCACGGTAGACCCCGAAAAGATTAATGCCATAATGGAGTGGCCCATACCAAAGGATGTAGCAGACATCAGATCCTTTATGGGGTTAGCTGGCTATTACAAATGATTTGTATAGGGATTATCAAGAGTAGTGTATCCTATCACTTCCTTACAGAAAAAGGGAAGGCCTTTCAGATGGACCCCGGCATGCCAAAAAAGTTTTGAGCATCTCAAGCATCTTCTCACCACCGCACCCATTCTAAGCATAGCTGATCCTAATAAAGACTATGTGGAGTGCACTAATGCAAGCAAGGAAGGTGTAGGAGGCGTGTTGATGCAAGAAGGGAAGGTAATTGCTTACGAGTTGAGGAAACTAAAAGAACATGAGCAGAGATATTCCGCTTATGACTTAGAATTGGCAACTGTCATACACACCTTGAATATGTGGCAACATTATCTTATGGGAAGAAAAATTTTATTGCGGATAGACCACCACAGTCTGACCAATTATTTTAGCCAGCCCACTTTAAATGCTAGGCAAGCACAGTTAGTGGATTTCCTATGTGGTTTTGACTTTGAAATTAAACATTTGAAAGGGAAATAGAACCTGGTGGTAGATGCGTTAAGTCCGAAATTATAGTGTTTATATGAAATTTCCTGTAGCGAATGGAAAAGCCCCTTCGAGGAGATGATTAAAAAAGCAGCAGAGCACGATAGTATATACCAAAAAATAAAACAGCAAGTACAGTAGTCTACCAGCAAGGAAAATCAACAAGATTATGGGGTGGATGATGTTGGAATGTTGTACTACAAGAAGAGACTATATGTGCCAAATCAGAACGACATTAAGAATTTGATTTTAGATGAATTTCATATTAGTCACTATGCTAGACACCCAGGATATCAGAAAATGATCACTACCCTCTGAAAAGAATATTTCTGGCTGGGTATGGAGAGAGATGTGGCAGAGTACTTGGCACGTTGTTTAGAGTGTCAACAAATCAAGGTAGAACACCAACACCCTGCGGGGTTATTGCAACCATTACCCATTCCGGAATGGAAGTGGGAAACCATTTCTGTGGACTTTATAACCGTTTTGCCGAAGACAAGGAAAAATAAGGACTCCATCATCGTGGTGGTGGACAAAATAAGTAAATCAGCACATTTTATACCTGTGCAATGTACTTACTGAGTTGTACAGATCGCTCACATCTTTATGCAAAACATATTTAGGTTGCATGGATTACCAAAATCAATAATCTCAACTCGTGATGTAAAATTTACATCGGTCTTTTGGAAAACATTGTTTGTAGAACTGGTAACTCAACTGAATTTTAGTACAACATATCACCCTCATACTAATGGACAAACAGAATGGGTGAATTAGGTGGTGGAGGATATGTTAAAGGCATATGTAATGCAGCAACTGACCAGGTGGGAAGATTACCTGCACTTGGCTGAGTTTGAATACAATAATGGCTATCATACATCACTGCAAATGAGCCCATTTGAAGTATTGTATGGGCGGAAATGCCGCACACCCTCAAGCAGGCGTGGAATAGAAGACAAATTAATGTTGGGGTCAAAAATGCTTAGGGAAATGGAGGAAATGGTAAAAAAGGTACGGTCTAATTTAAAAGCCGCTCAGGATAGGCAAAAGAACTTTGCTGACCAAAAAAGGAGGTTTAAAGAATAGCAAGTCGGTGATCATGTGTATGTGAGAATTCAAGCAAGAAGGAGTACATTGCAATGGAGCGGGTGTGCCAAGTTGGCACCCCGATATTATGGACCATTCCAGGTCTTGGCAAGAATTGGCTTAGTGACTTACCGGCTCGCCCTGCCAAGTCTCATCCGGGTCCACAATGTCTTCCATGTCTCCATATTAAAAAAATATGTTTATGATACTAAACATGTAATCAGATGGCAGGATGTCCAGGTGAAAATTATTTTCTGGTAGATCAGTCTAAAATTTTTCTTTTAAAGAAACTGAATTGGAATATTGCATGTTGTAGGTCGAACGAGAAGGAGAAATCTTGGTCAATCCGTTGAACATTCTCGACCAGAGAGAAGTACTGCTACGGAAGCGAGCTATTACCGAAGTTAAAGCGCAGCGGCAACACTTTGGGCTTGATGGGGCCACCTATGAAGATGAAGAGCTCATGGAAAAAGCTTACCTAGGGTTGTTCATGGTCAACAGACATCGGGATGATGTCCAATTTCAAGAGGAGGAGATGTAATGCCCCAGGAAAAATGTAAATATTTGACTTTACTATGGTTAAAAAAAAATTGAATATGACATTATTAGCTGTTTTGGAATTTAATAATATTTTTATTATTTATTTAACAAGATAAAAAAATGTTTTCTTGGAAAATGTTGGCAACATCTGAGGGGGAAGTTGGGGAAAAATGGTTGCAGTGACTGCAACCCTAACTACCTCTCCTAACTGGAATTTTTCCAGAGGAAAAAGGGGGAGGAAAAGTTTGTCTGTGCTATGAGGACAATAAGAGGAATAAAAAAAAAAAAAGAGATGGCTAAGTCTGGTGAGGACCAGATAGCTAAGCACTAGGTGTAGATATCTTTCTGAGGATAGTGGTCTTGCAAGAGAGCACGGGGGAGATATTCTGGTCTTGAAAGACGAATCTCTAGGTTGGGTGGTAGATTGGAAGTAGAAGACAAGAGAAAGTCTCGCTTCTATACGGCTACGTAGATCACAATAGTACGGGGAGCAGAGGTGAGTGATTTTACTGCAATCAGATTAGAACATCGAATAGACAGGTACGGGAAATTACAACTGCTTTGCCTAATTAAGTCTATGCCATTCATAGAACTTGACATTTGTAACAGTAACTTTTGTGCAGCTATAACTCCCAAAAAAAAAGAAACAACTTAATAATAACGATAACAGTTTGATTAATGCTATCTACATTTAAAGGGAAAATGGGAGAGGGATGTACAGTTAGAACCTTCATAGGTTTTGGGAAAGCCAATAGCAGCGACATGACTATAAAAAAACCATAGGGTTATAAAAACAAATAGGAGCCACACGAAGTCCCTGTTTGAGGATAAAGAAATCCTTGAGGGTAGGGGTAAGTTAATTGCTTGGTAGAGACGTTTTCCTCCATTGTTAAACCCTGGGCATGTAGAGATTGAACATGAAATTGTAAGGCTTGATGCCAAGGAAAAAAAATGTATAAATACTTACATACATTTCATAGAAATTATATAGGCGGTAATGGTGTACAAAACCCTAGGACATTTCATCCTTGAGGCATAGGCAGAGGAGGGCTCTGATGTGCCAAATTGGTAGTACCTTGAGTCACGTGAATAAGCATTGAAGGAAACTACTGTAGTACAATTTTCTAAAGAAAAGAAAAGAAAAAATTCTGTAATGTCGATCTAATTAAGACATCTCTTTTAAGAACAAAGAAAAATTAGATATTTAGGTAATACATGAATTTAGCTAGTGATATGTTTGAATATTCTCATAATAATAACAATAGGAACCATCAAAACAGTGGTGAAACTATTTTAACAATTTTTGCTAACAGTAAAAGACAAGGAACAGTTGATACACAATGCTATGCTAGATCTAATCCTTGATAACTATTTAAAACGAGGAAACAAGGAAACATTGATAGATAAAGTCATTGATCTCTCGAAAATTCTCTGATAATAGTAAGGGCAAGTGGAAATAATTGCTAGACGGGGTGGGTTCCCTGAAACTCTTGACAACCCATAAGAAAAACGAATGAAGAATCTTGACAGAGGTTGTTATAGTCATGTACCCTTACCATTCGAACAAGAAACAAAGGTTTAAGGAAAACCCATGATAATATATAACAGATGTAGCTTGGATGATAGCCAACCAGTTTCAAAACCCTTGAATCATATATATAGACATGCAAGATGGATACATGAAAAAAAAATAAATTAACTGGTAAATATGACTGGTATCTCTCAGGTTAAACCTGGAGGAATAATTCCAATACACATCAATGTACATAAAACAACCAGGTACGTCACGGGATTAAAACCCTGGTAAGGTTTAATACATAAATTACATTAGAATAGCCATTGTCTGAGCCACATACTGGAAGGAAAACCCTCGACATGAATGCTGTATAAGGGTTTCAAACTTCTACAACATACAGCTGATAAAAAATCGCATAACACTTCTAAACTCAATAGGCTGCGAGCTAACTCGGCGACAAGCTTAGTAAATCAGTGGAAATCAAAAACCCTATCCAGTTTTGCAGGGGAGTCAATCTCAACTGAAAAAGCCTTCAATCCAGAGATAAACCCCTTACCCAGGATTTCGGTGACGAGTCTGGTAAAGCGCTTACCACGTAGTAGCAGTGAATAACTCTGAAACCCTGGAGAAGGACCCTACAAACAAAGAACCATAGCAAACCATTAGTTAACAGAGTTAGGGAAAAACAGATGTTAAGGAAGAGCTTCAATGGCAAAAAATTCTATCAAATAAAACTGGAAAACTCACCCGAGCTTCACCAAATAGCGTAGATGCCATAACCTATTTCTAGGAGCTTCTAACCCATTGAAGGCTTTGAAACAATATCAAAGCAGGTCATGGAAAACAAACAACAGGAGAATGGAGCTGGCGCCAACGTGAGGAACAACATAACAAATGAGATAAGGTTGACCTAACTGGGGAAGAATTCTAAATCGTAGATCTACAAACCCTCATGACCTCCGTTGATCTGGTGACAAGCCCAAGAATGGTGGCTGTGAGGACCGAGTCTAGTCATGCCACACACAGGGTAGAGCAATAAGAATAAGCGCAAAATCTAAAGAACACACCAAGCGTACAGATAATCAATTCTTTAATTAATAAAATTTCAAGATGTCAATCTGTATCATCCACTTGCAGATCGTGAGGAGTTGGGAGTTTTCCCAAGGTGATAATTAGTTAATGAAACTAGAATAGACAAGACTGAGCCTTTATTATCACTAGGAAAATAACAAATTGGTTGCCCAAAAAAACATTATAGATGGCCAGAATAGTAAGTACTGCAAATAAATTACAAAGTTACGTTGACATGGGGACCACTCATACTTTAGTAATACCATATAAGTTTTTTTTTTTTGTATGATGGAGACATTACACAGTCACTAGTTTGTTTCCCGATTGATTCTCGAGTTGCTTTATGTTTTTAGTTGACATTGTCTTGTTATGAGTGTCCTCTCTATCTTCAGGTACCACAGGTTTTTAAGAAGCTTCTTAGTAGTACATGTATCATGGCCTCTAGGAGAGCTGGATCAAAAGACACAGTTGAAATCATTATTAGAGATGCTGTTGAGCAAGGGTTTATGAGCTTGAACATGTACACAAACAGGCAATTTTTCATTGAGAAAGACATCAAGATCACATGGAAAGACATCAACCCTATAATTGTAGGAAGCTTTAAGGAGAATTTGGAGGACTGAGAAGTCTATGTAAATATCCATAAGTTGAGATTGTATCAGGTTGTATGAAAGTATCCCACCTTCATTTGAGTAGACGTGATCCACTGGATTATCTCCATGTTGATCTTGAGACAATGATACTGAGTAGTGCAAGTGGAGTAGATCATGTTTCCTTTAGGACGAAATATTATCAACATATGTACCATTTTCCATAGTCACTGAGTAGGATGGATGCACCATTCTACACTACCAACAACAACGTGAACACAAGATACATATTGAAGTGTTGGGTAAGGGATCCATCAAAGTTTAGGTTAGCACCCACCTAGATATGCAAGACGAATACACATAGGAATGCATAATAGTTCTTGGTCATCTTCACATGTGGCTTGTATGGCCAAGGGAGTATGAAGACCTTACCATGGAGTTGAGTTGTTGTGTTGGATCAGCTGGAAAGTGAGGTAAAATCATTTAACTAGTCTGAAATGTTATATCTCTAGCTAAAAGTGCATGTATCAAATTCTCTAAGTCCACCCAAGGATCCATAAGAAAGATTTTTCATGCCTGCCTACCAACTCGATGCAATTTGTGCCCATCAACACTTTCTTGATATAGGTTGGGCATGGACACCTTTAGAAAATGATGCGAACATATATTTCAAGTTTCTTAGATGACATCTAGTGAGGAGTCATGGCTAGTCTATCTAATCATTTCATCGGCCCTTTGTACATGATGATATTTAAATAAGATTAGCCTTGTGTGTCCCATGTAACAATCAAGGCATTTCTAAACATTGTATATTGGTATGCCTCACCCAATGGCACCTTATAACGATGTACACTACGAAGAAGGCTCCACATGCATTGTCGAGGTTTTCCACTTATAAGCTAGTCATGCAGGAGGCTGCATAGCACATATAAATAAGGTTATCAGGTGAATTAAACATGAAGAAGAATGGCACCATGGATTCTTTTGAAAATTGGTTTATACGTGATGTGGAGTTTGAAAGAAGTGGATGCTGAGGTCAAAGACTTCAAGAAGTTTAAGCTTAGCACCAAGAGCTTCAATTTGTATGATCTGCATGGTTTATGCATGGACCACTATGCAAGAGTGTACTATTATTGGAATCCTAGGGCAGGTCATCACCGAGTGGAAGACCCATGGAGTTATTGTTATAACTCCTTTAGGCTTAATGAACCAGTCATCATGGTAGTAGAGTGGCTAGCAACACTCAAGGAAACAACACCACAGGGAGTAGCAACAACAATAGCAACAAGAAGCAAACCTATGCAAGACAAAGGTAAGAGGAAGATTGCCAAAAGTGCAGAGACGAAGCAAAGCTACAAGTTTAAGTAAGATACACTTATGTAAAGAGTAACTTTGGAGATAGAGTTAAAGAGGTGCCAACATGATAGTAGAATAACATAAAGAAAGTGGGAGAAGCAAAGACTCAAAGAAGTAGAGACGAAGGTGCAATAAGTATAGAAAAAGCTCAAAAAATAATGAGAATTAAACAAAAGAGAGAAGGAAGTGTAGTAAGAATAGGAACAGGAATAGGAACAAGAGCAAGTGCAAGACACATAGACAACACAAAATGTGCCAATACAAGGTGAAGACTCCGAAACAACAACAAATGAGGAATAGGGTGAGTAGCCAAAGGAATAGGAACTTCATGTGTAGGATGAACTAATAGTAGAATAGATGGACATGGAGATGGAGTAGTTAGAACGGGATCACGACACCAACCTCATGCCAAAAGAAATTGAGGTCACTTGATAGGCTTTACCAGCTCCAACTACAGAGAAGTTACCAATTGAATAAGGGGATACCATTCTCCTTAAGGATAATCTGAGAACAGATGTGTAAAACATAGCCTTTGACGAGTCACGACAAAGAGTTGTAGACGCACATAGAACACACACCCTAGATGAGCATGCATCACCTATACACTTTGAAGAAGGGGTGATTGTGTCATATGTACAAATACATCCCACTACCTTGGTCTATGCTGCAATGGCTTATGTCGAAGCTGCAAGCTCAAGTGTGAAGTTCTTGATGGCAAAAAAAATGTGCATGGTTAAGGAGTTACAAGAGTCCAAGCAGAGAGAGGAAGAATCAATAGCATCCACCAAAGCATAGATGAAGAAAGTGACACCTACTAAAGTATCAACTCCTTAGACAGTCACACAGAGACTGTATGATAGGTTCATCACTATGCACAAGATAGTTGCCCATCTACATGGTCATCAGCAGCAGTGCACCAAGATAGAGAGAACACTCAGAGATATGCATGTTGTTGTTGATCATGTACCGACATGGAAAATGAGGTATAAGGGAGCCCCACTTCACTTTCAAAAGATAATGAAGCCACATGTAGAGTTGGACAAAGCACACATCTAGAGTCTGAACCAGAAATATGAAGAATTCCTTCTGCTCATCACAAGTGATGTGGCTTTACACACATGGTTGTTTAGGATTTTGAATGTTGTGGTGAGAAATTATGGAACCTTCTCAGTTGGTACACTCACCGAGGCTAAAGTGAAGAACCAATTAGGACTAGAGCTCAACAGGTACTTTGATCAGTTAATGCTCATGGCCATTAGCATAGATTTGAAGGTCAACGCACATAACATAGGAATGTACATCATTGATCTAACCTTTCTCAGGACTAAGATGTGCATATTATAGGATGAGTTGGACAGAGCTTGCAAATCAGTATACCTAGAAGAAATGGAGACAAGAGTTTGTTTCCAGGAAGAGATCATCAAAGATTATGCATACATCACTACGCAGTATCAAGATGCGCTGGTCTTTCCACAACTATCTGAGTCTTATTGTTTTCTTGTCTAGATGACTCAAGCCTATTTTTCTCCCACGTCGGTATCTATGGAAAATATATTTTGCACGCATGATGTAAAGTGAAATTCCAAGTGTCATTAGTGGAATGCAAATAGTCATATGTAATGTATTGTAGTGAAGTTGAAGAGTCATGAGGGTAGTCCAAGAGTCAGAATGGGGAATTTCAAGGGTCACCCCACCCTTTGTTATAAATAAAACCTCATAACTCATAGAACAAGCTTTTGGGAGCAAATATTTTTCTAGGCATTGCTTAGAGATGGCATGGAGAGTATTGTGATGAACCTTGGCTTCTCCATAGTGCAGAGCAATTACATCTCTTTGGAGGATAAGGTGGTGTTGACTATAAAATTCCAGTATTGGGGCTAGCAGTTGTCATGATTGTATGTGTGGATGGAACTTTCACTTTTATATAATACAATAGAGCCAGCACGTTTCATGCATATGTTATTATTGTTGTTTGGCTATTATAGTTACTTTAGCAATGTATGTAGTTTTAATTTACACATTTATGTATGGACTATTTCGTATTTGATTGTATGAATGCTATTGAAGTGTATTGTTTGTTTAACTCATCACTTTGGATTATCGACTATTCTACTTTCCACCTTGTGATGTCATTAAAATCATATGTTTCTTTTAGGCTATATACTATTACAAGCTTGTAATGGATACACTTCTTTTCCCCTTCCATATTTTAGAACCTCCCCATGCATCTCTCTTAACTCACTACAAGCTCACACACTTACTTTTGATGAGGATATCTTTCTTTCCTCTGGACGCTATCATAGTCAAGGAATAAATTTACTAGCCATTGTTGGGACTCCTACTCCAAAAGGTCTAAGGTCTAGTTGGGACTTCTTACCGGGGATATTTCTTGAGATGTTGGTAGGTCCAGCACCATCAACATTTCTGGCACTAGAAGGAGGACTAGATGGCAAGTTGAGTCCTCAGAATATATTTTGAATCCTTGCACATCTATCATGAGTTATGTTACAATTCACCCTTTGAGATGTATGTCTTATGGAAATGTATTTGAAGTCCTGACGGAGTTTTTGGATCTCCTTGAGGGAGTTTTGGGATCTCTTGTCATAATACACATATGAAGGTGAAGGAAAAGCAACATGGCCTAAGCATAAATTTGCTTTCGAATATCTCTATCATACCTTGGAAGACCCTCAAGATTATGTGGTCTGCTCATTATTCTCATTCATGCTTCGAGGGCACCCATTGGAATGGTGTGTCACACTGCCTGATAAATCTATTCACTCTTTCAATCAGTTTGTTGAAGATATGGAACATGCTTTCCATCATGTTGACCATAAAGCACTTAACAAAAAGATTCTAGAATTATGGAAAGCCCTTGATGAATCCTTGTTCTAAGTTTGGGATCGCTTTCCTAATCTCACATTTCAACTCCCAAAGGATGAAATTGGTTGGAAATTTCTGCATGAAAATTTTCGCAATCTTCTTCACATATTTGAAAATCCACAAGTGTTAGATTCATTCAAACCCATTCCAGCATACCTCGGTGTTAGAGCTGCTAAATCTAAGGTGAACAAGGTTGTTGTCTCAAGTGATTGTCTGTCCTTATCTCATCAAATAGCCCTAGACCTATAGTACAAGGAAAGAGAAGGTGTAGTTCGTTGAGCTGTCTCGTCCTACCACCTCACCTGCTCTTGATTTCTATGCAGACTTGGCTTGTAAGACTACTAGCTTTCACATGGACTTGCTTCCTCAACCTTCGTCCCCATGTTCTCTTGGTCCTCCAGATTATACTATGTTGCATTCTCCCATTCCATACTCCACACTTTTTGTTCACGAGGATCAAGTTGTTAATGGAGTTGGCATTTAGCAGCCAACCTATGTTATCATTTATGATGAGTATGTGTAGGAAACTGAAGAAGAACCCATGGTTAAGGATGATCTCCTTTGGTCCACACCTCAACTTCTTTTCCCTGACATATTTGGTGATTATGCCATTGTTAATTTTCCATGTGAGAATTCATTCCCAGATGCATCTACTTCCGATCATTCACAAAATAGATTAGATGTTAGTTTGTCATTGTAGACTGGAGAGGACACACCTTTGTTTTAAAATGCACTCAATATTTCATCTATCATTTCTAGAAACGTAGAGGGTGAACATTCTTGATTTCCATCAACCTCTCTATACGATTCATCAAATCATGATGATTTCAATGAATTTTTTGAATTTTTTGATCGTGGTTGTCGTGATCTATTTACTCCTTCATTTGATCACAATGTTGATTCATTTGTTGTTGATATTTCTAAGCTACTCGTCTTCGATGATTTCTCTCTTGATGAAGTGGAAACACCACAAATTGCTTATGACCTTCATCCCAGGCTGATGGTTATGTCAGGCCCTTGATGTCTTGAGATTGATTCCACTTCAAATCAGAAATCTGATGAAACAACCAAGGCTCCTCATCACTCTATTGTTTACATTGAATATCAATCTAGTTCACAACATTCAAAACATGCACCTGAATCACATGATCCCATCACTCATCCATTAGAGGAATCATACACAATGATCACTCTTGCTAAAGATAAGTTGTCCTTATTTCTCATTATTTCTCATTTATCATGGTCAAAAGAGTGTGCATATTTGTCATCTACACATAGTGTGATGAATAACCATGATATGTCAACAAAATGATTATCTTGTGCTTTTATTATTTTCTTTGATCTAGATATTTTTAAACTCATAGTGTGTTGGTCTTCACTGTTATATTTCTCTTATTTTCTGGTTTACATACTTACCTTTCTCATCAACCACACCTCCACCGACATGGGTCAACCAATATGCCGATGGCTGCATTAGAAATATGACTTTATGTGAAGAGGCCCACACATTATTTAGTTTAGGAGTAGGGGTAGTACTTTCTTTCTTGTTTATCTTCATTTACATGCTTGCTTTGTTTTCTTTGTTTGTGTTTCTTTTTTTCTTTCTTTGTTGTCTTTCTTTTCTTTCATTTTGCTTCTATCCTTTTCCTTCTTTTTTCTTTTCTTCTTTTTCACCCACAGTTTTAGTTTTGCATGAAATCGTGTGTGGCTCTTGAGAAAAGCAAGTTAAAGTACAAGAGGACTTGTACAACTACAAACACTTTGTTAATTTCTTTCCTCTCTCTTTATGAAGAGCTTGTTGTCTTCAGGCTATGATATCCTTATGGAAATATGTTTTGTTCAAAGTGAGTCTTGTTAAAAGTAAATTGCTTGCATTTTAACAAGCACTGCCTACTCTAATTGGTTCTTTTGAGTTAACCGTTGTCAGTGTAGTGAAGTAGAGTAAGGTGAGAGTGAAAAGCTTAGCAAGTAGTGTTAGAGATATATATAAAATACTTTTTTGAAGCGAAAACCTCTTCTACTATGAATAAGTTGGGATCTCTCTTCTACCTCCGAAATAAATAAGTGCCTATGCACACTTATTTGAAAAATGAAAAAAATAAAAAAGGTGAAATAATAGAAAGGCTTCTTGCATAGATAGTTGATGCAAGTAACTCTGCCAGGGTATTGACCAAGCTCACAGGTACCAAAGTGATGCTTGTGTCCCTGTGTGAGTTGTCGGGGTACTGTCTAGCCATGCTAGCAGCAAAGAAGCATGAGAGATGAAACTAAAACTCTAACATATATATTACTTGTGCACCAATATACCCCTCATCCCCAATCAAAGCTACTTAGTTGACTTGGCTTCATATGTACACTGACCTCTCAAGAGAATGGTAGGGACTATATCTTTAACTCAAGCTTCATGTTGAAGCCATGATGATCAAAGAATCGAACAACACTTATGGAGGAATTAGACTTTCTTTTCACAAACAAGGTCCATACAGAGAGATGGAGTTCTACCAGTGTGTCACCAATGTTGTAGCGGCTACAACCACCCTCAAAATTTTTTCATTTGTGTCATTTTCGAGCCTCCCTCCTTGAAATCATAACAGTTATTCATAACTAATCTGGTACTAGTGTTTACTTGATTTCATTTGTCCTCTAGCAACCTGTGTTCACTCACTTGTCTCGTCAGTCAGCCACAAGTTGACTGAGCACTTGGTTCACGTTCGGTCAATCGGGTGTTGGGAAAAATTGTACAATCCTAGAGGGAATTTTGTCTTCCTCTCAGGAATTGCACAAAGCAGCCTAACAACTACACTACTCTCCACAAATTCAGAGAGTAGGCCAACCAGGGAACACTACTCTTCAGAAATGCATAGAACTGGCCAGCAACAATACTCTGGAAAAATGCATAGACATGCTAGTAGCATTGCTCTAGAAAATTTTATAGAGCTAGCCAGCTAGGCAAGGCAAATCAACCCAGAAAAGTGCATATGTTTTCCCCCAATGAATGTCTGTTGCATGTGCCAGCAAGTTAGCTGGTTCACCCTAGTACTATGAAATCCTTCCTTGCATGCATTTGGTTGTAAATTTGCCTACTTTTTACATGCATTTTTATCCCTTACCTGTACTCATTTCATGCCATTGTTGGTTGATTTGTATTTTAAACAACAAAGGTATACATATTGTCATGTCTTTATGAATTAATAATCAATGAAGCATAGTCATAGGGTATTATTGCCTATATGACTTGCTAACTTAAGTTTCCTTGTAGATTCGAATGAATGATGATCAAGACCATGATTCAATGTATGATGACTATCTCGCTGACAACACTATCTCTGGATATTAGCTGCAATGGTGGTTGAACTTATTGACCAACACAAGTGATATCTTTATATTTTGTTATATCTTGAGAATCATTACGTATTTGTAGGTAGGCAATTGTCTTAATCTTATGCATTGTCAGTTGTTAAATGAAATGTATAAGTAATGTTATGGGGCTAGGAAGGCTACCTCTAAGATATACACGAGAAATCTGAGTTGTAACAATAGAGTTTTGTAATTTTATTTTGATTAATGATATTTTTGGCATTCTAAGAATTTTATAGTTCTTGATCTTGCATGACCCTCATTGGGGAGTTTGGCCCACTCCCCTAACCAGGTGTTATTGGATTAGTTGTGTGTGTAGTTTTATTTCTATGTAATGATTTATCAATGTGTTGTTGTGAGTCTTAACATGTTGTTACTCTAGTTGTTACAGTTATTACTTATTGTTACACATTGTTATGTTTATGATTGACTGTTCAATGTTGGGTAGGGAAAGTATGGCATGCATATACCTTGCATGATAGCCTCAAAATAAACAATTGAGAATAGGGTTGACAACTAATGTGGAATTGGGTGAATTGTATGATTCATATATTAACACTAACATTTTGGCGTTGTTGCCATGTAGGCTATCAAAGGTGTGAAAGTAATACCAATGTTCACCATAGGACCACTCTCTCATCCTAGGGAGGGAATTTTTCCACCCTGCTCTAGGTCTTGAGAATTAGATTGATTTTTCTTTCATAGGAACCAATATTTCATCCTGGGAAGTGATTTGTTTTCACCTTGTTTCATGTCATGAGCTTAGATTTTGTGGTTGGTTTGTTTTCCTTCTTTTGCTTTCTTTTTAGGGGCCACTCTCTCATCCCAGGGAGGGATGTTTTCACCCCGCTTCAGTTCTGAGATTTCGATTTTCTTGAATGTTTTCCTTTTATTTTATGATTGCGTGAACAAAGATACAAATAAAAGGTGTAGAGGAAAACTCCTGAAATGAGGAAGGAGACATCTAGGTAGAATTACCTACAGCCAAGAAATCATTTCAAAAGTTGATTCAGGAGCATCGTCAGGAGATATTGTTAGGGTGATATCTCATACAATATCTGGAGGGAAGTATGTTTCAAAACCAGAACCGCCCAATAATAGAAGTACAATTCGGGGAAGAATAAGTAGCTATAAGAGGATCAGTTGAATTGAAGATTGTGAGTTTAGAAGAAGAATACTTAAGGGAATTCTCTGCACCATTTGATCAAGGAAGTGTTGTCAAACAAGCTCAACTGTGCAATATAGAACAACCAAAACATGTTAAGATTCCAAATAAATATTGGAAGATATTCATAGCTTCTTTGATCAAGTTCCCAATTGGAGATATCAGGCGTGATGTGCCTATGAAGCCTATTCCTTTCACCACATTACCTAACTTCCATGGTCTTTCTTTTGAATATCCATATGCATCATTGTTCAAATTCGTCGTTTTTTGTTTAGGGTATGACTATATTTATGATGCTCAAAAATTGAAGATATTCCCCACCACTTTGAAGGGAGCAACTTTGGGATGCTTCATGGTTTTAGGGGGGAACATATTACTACATGGGATTATAGGAAGATGATTTTCCTCAAAAAATATCAAGACTACTACAAATCCTAAGATGTTAAGGATAAAATCTCTCGGATTATGCAGAAAAAGGATGAGAACATGCAAGACTTTGTGGAACATTTCAGATGTATTTTGCAGAGATCATGCCATAGTGATTTGGATAAGGACATCCTGAAGATAATTTTCCTTCGGGCACTAAGGGATGAATCTTTAGAACTTTGGAATGTAGTAGGAAAGGGATATATATCAAAGGAAGAATTCAACACCATTTGTGAATTGTGTATTAAGTGTTCACTTGGAGGTGTGAGGCATAGGTAGGGGATTTGAACCCTTAGGAAAACTAGTAGTGGAGTTACAAAAGCAAAAATTGGAAGCTTGTTGGACAAATTGATGACCAATATCCTGAGCACACTGTACTCACAATTGGACATTTTAGAGGTGAAATAGAAGCCGATGAAAGTAGAGAAGGCTATGTTCATTTTTTTCCCTCAATGCAAGAAGAAGCACCCATTAAAGGAATGTCCACTGAATACTGTCAAGACCTATGTGATATGTGAGGAGAGTTGTTCCACTAGCATCTTTCCATCTCTTCCTTGGTTGAAGGAAAATTTCCAGGGAGAAAATGAAGAGGTAAATCAGATGTACTTCATGGGATCAAGGAAACCATGGAAACCATGGCCATAGAACATGAATGAATGTATGACTCAAGAACCCTCTCAATATTTTAATAATTTGAATTTTGGGCCTTAGTCTGTACTGTTTTAAACATCGTGGTTGCAGTTCTGTCAATATCCAATGCCTTGGAAACGATGGTTCCCTTTTACTAGTCCAACTCCTTAATGGTCCCAGAATAGGCAAGGACCTCCTCCTCCTTAGGGCAATTTACCTAGCCTATGCCACAACAATAGTTATTGCTTCCTTCTAATGCCTCCACTAGTGATCCTCATCTTCATTCATAGCTTTCTTTTCAATCCAACCCAAATCCAAACAATAGAGGGGCTCAACAGGTTGAGACACTCAACCTTCTTGCATATAGTATTTCGGTTATTGAATGTAATGAATTAAAGATCTAGTCTAGTCAGGTGGTAAATACTTAGACTTCACCAATAGTGGTTGAACATAGTGATGATGAAGTCTCAGAACAAGTACCTAGGAATTTTGTTGGAACAACTGGGGATGAGTTAACACAAAATCCTATGGAACAAAAACCACCTTCTTAAACAATTACTACTACATGATGTCAGGCTGATCCACCTTATCCTAAGAGACTATCCTTAAAGAAACAAAGTCCTCATCATGAACTTGATTTTTTACTAGAATGGCAAATTTATTTGTCAAAATCTCATTTCTTCAGGCTATGAGGGACATACCAATTTACGCCAAAATGATCACAGAATACTTCTCTAAGAAAAATGGAAGAAAACAAAAGGATCCACTCATTATTCACATTATGGTAAAATTATAAGACATAAGTGTTGAGTCTTGAAAATGTCATTCATTTCCATTACACTTTCACTATTATGTCCATTATATCACCTCCATTTCACCTCTATTTCACTACTATGTCACCACATTCATCCCACTTTCATTGTCATTGGGC
>APFE031620487.1:129226-152568 GCA_000404065.3 Pinus taeda
GTTGAACATTATAACTTTATAAAACAACGAAGTAAGAAAGAGGTTAACTAAGCACATATAGTGCACCACACTTCATCAGTTTACGAACCCCGGGTTGACAATTAATACTAGCAATTTAGATAACACTAAATTGACTAAACAATAAGGTTGGGGAAGAATACACCTATTAAATACGAGGATCTAGGGAACCCAATTCTTATAGTATAGATTAATGGGGTCGATATCCAAAATGTGCTGGTAGAGTTGGGGGCAACAATTAATGTCATAACTCTTACAATTGTAATTACCTTGGGCCTGTAAAACCTTAAAGAAACTTCAATCATCTTAGAATGGCAGATCATTCTACTATAAGACTGGCAGGGAAGTTTGAAGATATGACCATTTCAATAGACTCATGGCAGTACCATGTCGATCTTTCGGTATTACATACCCAATCCCTAGCTGGTGGGAATCATTTGATTTTAGGAAGACCATGGATTGCGGCCACAAACACTTACATTGGGTGTTATTTAGGAAATATGATAATATCCAATGGGGAAGTTACAAATAATCTTATCCTTTAACACCCCAGTAGAACTGAGTTCATCAGATAAACCAGGATTTACCTTAATACAAAAATATCTACCTAGGAAAGGGCATAAACCTGAAAATGAATAAATTAGACCAATTCTTATCATTTGTGAGGTCCTATATTTTAAGGATGAAACAAAGGATGATGCCATTAGTACCTTTAACAACAACCCCAACTTTGTCTCTAATTTAACCCACTAACTATTAGAATCTATTATCAGTTGCAATGTTCATGAAGCCATTGAACCAGAGACTAAAGTTGAAAAGGTTGTTGTAATTGTACCCCATAACAGCATTCATGTATAAATTGAACCAAGGAGGACATTGAACGTTAATATTGGCCTTTCACCTTCCCATTCTAAACGGTTACTGAAAGCCCTTCAAGAAAATATATACGCCTTCGATTGCGAATACATAAATATGAAAGGAATCCATACTCACTTATGTACTCGTCACATATACATTAAAGATGAATGTAGACCTATTACGAAACCATAGGAAAAAATGAATCTTGCTTTAAAGAACATTGCCAAAGACAAACTACAAAAAACTATTAGATGTGGGATTTATTTATCCAATCACAAACAGTCAATGGGTATGCCCAATATTCATTATTCAAAATAGTAATGGAAAGTGGCATATTTGTGTTGAGTACAGGGAATTAAATAAAGGAACTCAAAATATCATTTCCCCTTACCCTTTATTTACCAAGTCCTTGATACATTAACCGAAAATAAGTTCTCCTTTGAATGGATTTAGTGGGTACAACTAGATTCAAATAGCTCCTAAGGATCAAGATAAAACTACCTTCACATTCCCTTAGGGAACATTTTCATACCGAGTCCTCCCATTTAGTCTCTGTAATGCACCTGCTACCTTTCAACGGGCAATATTAGGATTTTTTTTTATTTTTATTTATTTATTTTTTTTTTTCTTTCTGATCTAGTCAATGATAGTGTTGAAATCTACATGGATGACTTCACCCCATATGGGCATTCTTTTGAAGAAGGTATGGAAAACTTAGAGAAAGTACTTAAAACATGTAAGTAAGCACGTGCTTCCATTAGTACAATGAAATTACATATCATGATGAAAGAAGGAATAGTGTTGGGACACCTTCTTTTAGCTGTAGGAAATGAGGTTGATCCTACCAAGGTAGAGGTAATATTAAATTTTCTTACACTTAAGACACCAATAAAGGTGCACAGTTTCATTAATTATGCTGACAATTATAGACATTTTATAGAAACAATTTCTAAGATAGAATTTCCATTTTTTCAATTGTTACCTAAGGATGAAGTGTTTGCATGGACAAATGAATGTGAAACAACCTTCAAGGAAATCAAAGAACTAGTTTGAAAATCTCTGACATTACGTGGTCCTGCCTGGAAGATCTCGTTTCATATCTCTAGAGATGCTTCTCACACAGTGGCAGGGGCAACCTTCAGACAACAGGAGGACAAGAAATCGTACATGATCTATTACATCAGCAAGAATCTAACTCCTGTTGAATTGAACTATACAGTAACTGAAAAAGTGTTTTTGGCTGTTATTTATTCTATTAATAAGTTTCGGAATTACAATACAAGGTATCCCACTTTCATGGACACTGATCATAAAATCATTAGGTATCTGATGAATAAAATGTTAACTCCTAGTCGTATTATGAGATGGTTATTATTAATTCAATAATTTGATACTACCATTCTAGATGAGCTAGGGAAAGATAATGTAGTTGAAAATTTCTTATCTAGGTTGGATACTAGTGATGAAGGTACAACTATAGAGGATATTTTTCCAGATGAACGTCTCTTTTCAATTTCTACTCACACTCTGTGGTATGAAGATATTGCTAACTATCTTGCTACAACAAAAGTACCTCAACACTTGCCATACAAAGAGCAGTGAAATATTATCCTTCATAGTGCCTACTATTCGTGGATAGAGAGATATCTATTTTATACAGGACCTGAGAAAAAAATCTAGCATTGCATAGGTGAAGATGACATTTATGATGTCCTAAAAGTTTCTCATGATGGCCCCTGTGGAGGGCATTTTGCAGATAAGCACAGAGGTCATAAGATGTTATAAATGGGTTACTATTGGCCCTCTAGTTTTCATGATGCAAGGAAATATGTTCGAGGATGCGATAGCTGTTAGCAGATGGGAATACTTGGTCAGTCATATGAGATGTCATTATAACCTCAACTAGCTCTTCATCCCTTTGAGAAATAGGCTATCGATATCACTAGGCCATTAAATCCACTTTCACATTAGAAATTACACATTATGGTCTGCACGGTTTATGTGAAAAATTGGGTAGAGGCCAAGGCTGTTACAAAAGAAATGTAATAGGTTATCTTAGGCTTCTTATTTGAAGAAATTTTCACTCAGTATGGAGCTCCTAGAGAGATAGTTTTAGATGGAGGGGTGGAATTCAAATCACATCTGGTAGCAGGACTTATGAAGAAGTATGGAATCAAGCATAAGGTGACATCTCCATATCATCCTTAGCAAAATGGTCAAGTCAATAGTAAAAATAAAGTGCGGGAGAATATATCTACGAAGACTATAGAAAATCATTGCCAAAATTGGGTTGGAAATATTTCTTAGGCACTTTGGGTGTATGGAACAACATGGGAGAACACAACATGTTTTTCACCATATGAGCTTGTATAACGGAAATCCCCTTTTTTTATAGTGGAATTCAAAATTAAGATGCTCAATAGATCCCTTGAAGTAGGTTTGAATCTTTTAGAAGCCCAGAAACACCGACTGGAATAGATAAATGAGTTGGATGAAATTTGTTTGATAGTTGTCTAGAACACTCATGTGATTCATGCAACCAACTAAATGGAATCATAAATTCATCGAGAAAATGGTGTTTCAAAGAGGAGATTGAGCGTTGCTCTACGACTCTCGGTTCAAAGATTTTAAATGAATACTATTCTCTAGATGGATGGGATTGTATGAAGTTGACACGATGTTTGACAACATGACTACTGTACTTGTAACAATTAATGAGGCACATACTCCCCTAATTGTAAACGGACATCACATCATATTTTATCAACGTCCAGCTCCTAAAGACTCCTTTATTAAACATCTCCGTGATAATTCGAGTTTTGAAACTGTTAGTGCAGATAGATATTCCTCTACACCTCTTATTTAATTCAATCTATATATATATATATATAATAGATATATAGATATATATATATATAGATATTAAAATGTAATAAAATGTTGTTACTACTCTATCATTATTTTTCTTGCAAGTACTTTAATGGCGCTGTCACTCCTCCACTATTGTTACTCCTTTGATCTTGTTACTCTATTTGAGGGATTCGGTCTAAGTACTTAATCGATGTTGTTACTCCTTCAATGTTGTTATTCCTTCAAGGTGAGTCACCAGGTATGTCCCCGATCGACTTTGTGGATTTGATTGATATTTCACCTATGTCATGACTAGACATGAACGTGGACAATGATCACTTAGTTGGGGGGAGGTATCGTATTTAATGTTAAAGATGACATATTTAATAGCAATGATGATCCGTCTTTATCATTGTTGAACCTTGTGCCAACTCGTACATTACACAGTCATTATTTTGATCCCCACCACACCTTGCACATTTTTCTATACATAGTGGAACATGAACCACTTATAATTGCATCGAATTATGGTCCTTTCTAATACATTTTAATAATTTCCATTATTAGCGTGATCTACCATGAATTTTCCCCATAACATTTTGCTCAGATTTCCCTATCACCACATCATTTGCCACCGTAATCCCTGTCATCGCAACTTTACTAGCTAAAACTCTCCTCAATGGTTTTGTTGCTACTCTGAGTGCTACTACAGAGAAATCGGAAGAATGGGTGGGAAAGTTGTTAGGCACAAACTAGAAGATACAACGTAGGTCCGACACCATCTGCATGTATGGTAGCTTTGTCAAGATGTAGAATATCACACCTATTTTGAGAGGTTCGAAGGATTTGATGAAGCCCTTACAATTGAATTTGCATTGAATTTGGATGGGAATTATTCTAGAGTTTGTGGGTTGGACATTTCTGTCATTGAAGAAATTATTTAGACTACTAATGGATTGTCATAGGGAGGGAAGAAATGGTTCATGCAAAAATCGCCCTTACTAGAATTTCCCAAATTATTCTTGTAGGCAGGAGAAACTGTGGTTCAGAAAGGAAGGGGATACAATTAGAAATCCTCACTTGATCCATGGGCTGAGGTTGCATACTTTTTTGTGCAATACATTACTTTCGAAGGTCGGATCTATATCTTATTCAAATACCATTTTAAATCTATTGCACTCCTTCATTTCATCATGTGCATTCTATGGATATGCCATATTTCTTATGGAATAAGTTTCAATTAATGGCATGAACTGCTCGTCGGTTGGGCCAACTGTTGGTGGTCCTCACAAACCATAGGCTTATCAGGATGTTGGTGGTGTATGTCCTGTCATAGACTTTCGTGGCTTGGCCATGGCTCAATGAATTAGTAGAAGAGGAACTTGTGGCCAAGATGTCAAAATAGACGAAGAAGAATTAATTGCAGAGGAATAAGCTACAGACAACACTGTGTTGTGGCCACCAACAACCCCCCCTCCTAACGAAGTGTTATTGCTAATACTAAATAAGTGGGGACCCTTAGTTATAAAAATCCAAGGAAATCAAAGTAGTGCTTACATTTCCTTTTCGCAAATAAAGTTACCATTATAAGCTTAGGAAGCCCCTTTGGAAACTTTAAAAACTAAGTTTATGATAAGGAAAAAAGATCTTTAACGAAGGAAATGACATCGCAAGAAGATAGCGGGATGCCACCTTACAAGCACAATTCCAACATTTGTGAGATAGTGATAATGAACAAATATCACATCGCATTCAACATAACTTACTTTCAAAATCTGCAAATGTACGATGGCGCCGATCACAAGATCGCATCTCGCAAGGAATAGGTTAACAAAATTTGTCATACATAACGTTCCTGCGATCTACGATATTGCGATATCACGATTTCGTGATGAAGCAATATTGTGACGTCATATCCGATCTATATCACGATTTTGTGATCTGCGATGTTGTGAAGCAAATCGCAAAATCGCTCCATCGCAGATCTTTCGGGTGCACTATTCAAGAAAAGCAGTTTCCATAAGCTAACTCATGGTTATGCATTTTAAATGCTAATAAAGGAGTTAGTTGTCAGTTATTAATAGAATATGTGTGCGTGCTCTTCAAAGAACATTTCACGTAAGGTGGTATATTTGGTATGTCTATGGCATTTAAAACTTTCCTATCACCCTTCCTTATCATTCATTTTCACTACTAATAAATTCCAGGCCTTTGAATCCAAAAATTCATATCTTCAGTCTGGCCTATTATCTCTTCCATTGAACATTTATTAGTCCTCAATAGAAATCCATCCAGATTTCTATGATCCAATAAGTATTCAATTGGAAAGAAAATTTCATAAGAAGGAGATTCGAAATAAAATTCTAACAATAGTTGTACATTCTTATTCCACATTTAATGTTCTAGTTCAACTAGAGTTTTGTTTCTAGTACTAATATTTCAACTATATATATATGCAGGAACGGAAATGAGAGAATGGTTACATTGGAAATATGACTATGCCTATTCAATTTCAAGTATATTGTTAGAATATGAGTAGAATTAGTTTAGCTAGTCTTTAGGTAAAAAATAAACGAAGTAATTAGCCCTTTTTTCAAGGAAAAAATTACGTCTCATTAGAAAATTTTTGATCATCCTCAAAACAATCCTCCCATAATAAAACCAGTTGTGAATGATTACATCAGGCATTTACGAAGAAGATATCAACTCTCTTTCATATTTGATTTTTCACTTGTATAAATAGCAAATATTTTGGAAAATTGATCTTTATTATTGAAAGATACAATTAAAGACTCTAACTTAGATATGACACTAGTTTCAACTTCATAAAGTTTGATAAAAACAACCTTTAGTGAAGAAATTGTTTTATATCAGTACAATGAAAGGTATCGATAACAAAATAAAGATTCTCTGTAGAACAACTACTTCCAAAAACTCTATCATTGTTGTCTAGAGCTATCTAAAGGAAACAATGACTTCCTCCCTACTGAGGCAATCACAACATTCAGAGGAACAATCTAAGGATACACTTCATCTTGAAGAATGAGAGGTCTCATCACGAGCCAGCTTATCATAATCGTAGATATTATAACTTGCTGACTTTGGCAAAAGCTGCATACCACAACAGGACAATGACTCAAGATTGTTACAATCAAGAGGCAAGGGGTTTCATCACGAGCCAACTTGTTCAACAAAGTTATAAATCAAGTGAATGACTGTGTCATAAATTGGCTATCAAACCAAGACATTGTTCTTTAAGAATAAAAAGAAAATTAAAGCAATAAGTGTGGATATGGATTCTTCTTTGAGAGTTGTAGGTTTCTTTAAGTAGGATACACGATCATTGCTGGGTAACAGGTAACCCTATTGAGGCTATAAACACCTGCTGGCAAAAGAGGCTCTACCTACGACAAATGAGCATATTTAAAACTAGTTTACAGAGAAGACTTTGTTTTATCTTTACAGACCAAGTAATGACTGATGTAAATACAAGGACTAACTTGAGGAGAAAATAATCAAAATTGAAAATAGCTGAAAAAATATGTCATTGACAAGTTAGAGCATAATGTACTTTATCTTTCCATAATAAAGTTTAACTTTCTAAAAAATTTTCTGTTTTGGAAGTTTAGAAAATTCAATAGAAATACAGAGATAACTGGTTCTTCCAAGTGAATCGCCAATTGTTGTGGCCACCAACAACCCCCCCTCCTTATGAAGTATTATTGCTAATACTAAATAAGTGGGGACCCTTAGTTATAAAAATCCAAGGAAATCAAAGTAGTGCTTACATTTCCTTTTCGCAAATAAAGTTACCATTATAAGCTTAGGAAGCCCCTTTGGAAACTTTAAAAATCTAAGTTTATGATAAGGAAAAAAGATCTTTAACGAAGGAAATGACATCGCAAGAAGATAGCGGGATGCCACCTTACAAGCACAATTCCAACATTTGTGAGATAGCAATAATGAACAAATAACACATCGCATTCAGCATAACTTACTTTCAAAATCTACAGATGTGCGATGGCGCCGATCGCAAGATCGAATCTCGCAAGGAACAGGTTAACAAAATTTGTCATACATAATGTTCCTGTGATCTAACATTTGTCAAAGAACATTTCACATAAGGTGGTATATTTGGTATTTCTGTGGGATTTAAAACTTTCCCATCACCCTTCCTTGTCATTCATTTTCACTTCACTTGTGAATTGCAGGCACGGAGAACAAAGGACAACATAAAGAAATACATAGGCTGAAATGGGAAAGAAAAGCAAAGTCCCGAGCTCTGAAGAAGAGAAAATGGCACCTTTCTATATAGACACGGCTTGTAACAGAGATGCGGGAATAGCTACGTGGGAAGGCATGCATAATATACTCGAAGAGGAGAATCCCAGAGTAATGGAGGTTACGAATGTTGCAGGCTCACAAAGTTCTTCTGAAGCATCCCTCACAAAGCTAGCTTGCTCATTTTTACATCGAATAGGAGCAAGGCCAAAAAATCCTCCCATACATGGACATGGTCAAATGGATACTGGATAGTGCAGAAATAAAAAATAGACAGGTCAAAGTTCATGGTCAAGGACTCATTGGTTCATTTGTTGTGCAGGATTTGAAGCTCATGTATCATCGATCATAGCCACAGGCAACCTACAATAAACAGTTTACGGAGAAATTTGTAAAAGAAAACCCGGACCTGCTAGAAACTACCAAAGACTAGTCTAGGAGAGACGAGCTGCTGAAGAAAGATAAACACGGTATGTACAGTACTGGTTCCCTTACCTCTCCATACTGCTTTGCTGCTACCATGCTCTGTAGAATATTTAGAATGTCAGATATCAACAAATTCTCATTCGAATGGCTACCATTATTGGATGTTGCCACAAACGCCACCATTGTAGATTGGGCCAAAATTTTGTCTGATAAGCTGGTCACGGCCATTGTTAAATACCAGTCTAAAAGAGCTACGGCTCAGATAATTTATCCTCCTTTTTACCTTTCCGCATATATAATGGATGCAATATGTTATGTTTCTAAGTTTCCTGTTATGGGTTGGAAGTGGACGACACAAGACCCTTTACCCATCCATGTCTATCACAAAGAGTTATGGGACTCTCAGTTCACTCCATACTTCTACCAAATTTGTCATGCAATTATGTTGCCCTTGTATAGAATTTTGTACGATAAAGAACCTTCGAGATGCTCGCCTGAAGCAGAAGTAGATATCCTCACTGTCGCAAGATGGTTTGGGGAAGAATTGTTTACTTATGTTAGGGTATTTGGAAGTTATGCACCCCCTCGTGTCCTCCCTTTATGTATCCCTGATAAACTCTTAGCCTGAGAGATCGTCTATCAAACCTGTGGGGAAGGTGGCCTAGCTAAAGAATTAAAAGACAAAAAGAACGCTATATGGCCATAGTTTCCTGTAGCCTCTGGGGCCTTCTCTCTATTCGATGTAGGCCACGCCTTCACAGAAGTAAAAAATATCACATGCTTACAACTATTCAAATTCACTGGAAGGCCATTTGACTCTCATGAGGTTGCTCACAATTTTACAACTGCATTCAAGATAAAGGTGTTCTCTGGAGAAAAGGATTTATTTGATGATATATTCCAACAAAAAAACACATTGGAAGAAATTCTGCACACAGCCCAACTACAACTATCTCCAGAAGAATTCCAAAGGTTCAAAATATATAGGGAAAGAAGGCTAGCTAGTATTCCTTTAGAGAAACTATGCCTAAAACCCTTAAGAGAACCAACTCCAAGTGTTAGCCTTAGTGGAAGTTCAAGTACTAACGGATCTAAGTCCAAGTCTGAGAAAGAAATGTCTGAACATTCTAAAATATTTGGAAATGAACTGGACAAAAGCAAAGGGTCAGTAAAGGATACTGCCCAGTCAAAGGAACTTCTACATTTGCAGGTTATTACCTCCCTGCAAAGAGATCCTCCCCCTCTCGTCATCTAAGCACCATCAGTCATAGCTGAATTAGATAAATAATGGGAAACCTTCAACGAATTGATCAATATTGAAGGACAAACCATGAAGACAACTGTCAGCAATGCACAAATAGTAAAAGAAGTAGTCATAAGAACAGTTAGCGAAGTCTCAGAGATGGAGCATATTCCTATTTCTCCATCCTTTGAGCTTGTACTAAAAGTAGAAGAAATCCTTCCTCTAGATATATTTTATAGCCCACAAGACAAAGCAGTAGTAAGAAGATAGAGGAAGTAAAGGAAATTGGAATGCACGCTCTCTCAAAACACAGAACAGTTAGATGTCCTGTGGAAAGATCCCACTAGCAATCCGACTGAAAATCTCACAAAAACTATCTCAAATCGCAGGAGCATATGCCTTTGTGACTATTGACAAAGTATCTGAGGTACAACAGTTGCTAAAAGAAATGGAAGAACATATACTAGCACTGCAACAACAATTGCAACAAGCCCATGCTAATAATGAAACACAAAAAAAGCTTGAGAAGTTGCAGCAGGACTCCCAGCAAATGCAGATAGGGTATCGGAAAAGTTTGGATGAGAAAGTAAAACAGTTACAGGATTTAAGAGAGATGCAGAAAGATGACCCTAAGCTTGCAGAATTTATTACGGAGTCCATTTCCTTGAACGAACAATTACTGTAGCAGCAAGAAGCATTGGGACAAAAGATATCACAGTGGAGTTATTATTGTGAAATCAGTGATAAAACCACTAATCAAGTGGTAGACTTGCGAAGTGACTATGATCTAATTGATAAACGGGTGACTGAATATTTGGCTTGGTAGGAAAAAGACGAGGGTAAAAGAGCAGGTGCACCAAGAATAAATGAAAACCATAAGGAAATGCTCTTTAACAAATGGGATGAGCAAATCAGAGAGGTAGAACAAGCGGCAGAAGGAGCAGCCACGACAGCAACCAAACTTATTGATTGTGCAAATGAAAATTTGCACAGGGAAAATTTGATCGTAGAGACCACTCTAGGATACTTACCAAACGCACAGCAACTAGAGGTGGATTGGAAACAGAGAGCTCAAGAAAAGGCCAAAGTAATCCAAGAGCTAAGCATGGTAAACTGGGATTGTTACTGGACATATTTGGTAAAGCCACATAGCCAATGGATGACTGTTAAGTGCATCATAAATTTGGCCGAGAAAATGGTGCCAACTCTTGTATATTCTATTTTATAATCCTAGTTAAAAGCAGAACATAATCAGCTGACTCTCCTTAAACAAATGCTGCATACATGTGATTTTAAAGACCAAATACATAAATAGTTTAATTTTAGTTTTAATTTTGTTTCATTTTCCTGAATAGAGGATGGTCATTTAAACCATATCCTTTAATTTTGTAATAATTTACTTTTAGAATTATTCAATAGTATTTAAACCCTTCTCATCCATTTAGAAAAGGGTCCAGAAATTTATCAAAAACTTGTCCTCAGAACATGCACTTTTGCACCCTCAGAGGAGGTTTTGATGAATGAATGGAACATGGTTTATTTGATATTTGCATTTGATATCTGCTACTGATGTTTCACTTCTGGTACCCTAGTGGATGTTAAATCAAGGAGAGATAAATCAATTGTTGCTGAAGTCATGAGTAAGGACTAGTTATAAATGGTACTTTTATCTCTTAACCATTTCTGCTTATGCGTTAAAGTGATATTCAAGTTTTTAGTTCTTAATATATTGCAGCATGGATGCCTGAGTATCATTTGGCATTTTGTACAGTGATAGCTATTTATTCATGCTTAGTGTATAATAGCTCATTTAGAAATAAGTTTTCCAAACTATTTCGTCTAACTTCTTATGCGAAGTATTCATATTTATTGAATTCTTTCTTATAATAGCTGAATGATCTTTATTACCAGTTATTGTTTGAAATCTTTTTAGATCGCATAGAAGAAAGATCACACCCCGGGTTAGCATAAATTTTGATGTTTTTCTGTTTATTAGAATACAACAGCATAGAATTAGATTAAAATTAGAACAGAAGTATTTCATTTAGAATAGAAATACCCATCTTTCTCACACACACACACTGAATTGGGAAACTGGTCCCATATCCCCAGTCGGACCCACTATACCAAATGGATAAGGAGCTGCCAACAAAGTTCTAGACTGGGCGGGTATCCCCTTTGTTGTAGACCCGATTTTCGGGCCCTTGAACACACTGGTACAGAAGAACTAGTGTTGGCTACTAAACAATTGGAATAATTAAAGATGGAACAGGTTATAACTGAATCACTAGCAGAGCAAGGGACCACAGAGAATGTTGTTACATAAGAACCAACATCGAATGTTGAACAAGAAGCAAAAGCCATGGAGGTAGAAGGGAGTGCAGGAAATGTTGTTACAGAAGAACCAATGTTGACTACCATCTTGGAAGAAGGAGAAATAGAAGTGGAAGGAAGCACAAGAGACATTGTTACACAAGAGCCAATGTTGACTGCCAAAGTTGTTGATGAACCACTAGAATAAAAAGGAGCCATAGTCGATGTTGTTATAGAAGAACCAGCTTCAACTACTGAACAAGAAGCCAAAATAGAAGAACAGGTGGCACAAGTAGAAAAGGAGAAGGAGAGTGCAGAACAACCAATAAATAAAGGGGAATGAGAAAGAATTGAAGAACTTGAGGCAGCAGGTGATAAAAGGATTCAAATTGAGGAGGATATCCGTTGTTCTCCTCTTTCTGCTTCACTGCCAAGGGGGGAAGAAAATTTCACTCCCCTAGACACTCGGTGAAAGAAAATATCTCTTCCATGATACTAATATTTGTAGGGACAACTACGGGCACCATCGTTGACATTGTCACACAAGAACTAGTGTTGAATGGTGGACAAATTGGGAAAATTGAAGAAATGGTGGTCGACACTGTTACATAAGAACTAGTGTCAACCAAAGGGCAAGTTGAAGAAATTATGGTTGATGTTGTTTCCACCAAGCCATTGGAAGAAAATTTTGTTGTTGGTACCAACCCGTAAGGGCCAGAACCAATTTCTGAGCAAATGGAAGAAGATTACTGGGCAACAGAGTAAGCACATGAACAGGGTGTTGAAAATGATACTCCGTAAGGGCTTGCAGTGGCTCCGAAGCCATTCAAGGAAGATATCAAGGCTCTAAGACTTGGGGAATAAGATGCTAGGGATGTCCCCTGAGTTATGGAGAAGACAAAGGAAATAAATGTGAAACAAGAGTTGATTGATGATTTCATTGATGTTTATATTCCAAGTACAAGATCGCCCATGAGGCCAATGGAGGAGCTCGCTATCAAACTGGAGTTCATTGAACAATGTGCAAACAGAAGGCCCACCATCTAGGAAAGGTATCGGTCATAGTTTAAGGGGAATATGTAATTAAAAATGGAAATTATTGAGCTAAGGAAGCAAGTATTACGCTTACAAAGAGGCATGAGGAAGAATAAGAGGAATGTCCATAGGGCTGCCATAAATCCTGGAATCGAAGCCACTTTAGCAGTAGTGTAGACTGAAGATAGTCCTCAAACCTCAAAAACCACATAGACCAAGTCATTTTTATATCCATTTGAGTCGCAAGAAATCTTGTTAACCTCAAAAATTCATAAATGGTAGGCTACTACATCTCACCTTGAACTAGAGTCTATCCCTTTGGAAACTCACTGGGAAGGAGTGAGAGGAATTTGGGAATAGGTTACGAAAGTGCTAACTAACTGTATGACTGAGATAGAGAAAGAAAAGAAGAAACATGAGAAGAAATAGAAAAAGATTGAGGAATTGGAACAAGAAGGTGCAGCTACTGAAGGTTGACAAAGATGAAATGTTTTCTCTAGCATAGCAGGTAATGGTGTGTTGATCTCCTGCTCATAGTTATGACATGTTCCTCTATGAATGTTACATGTTCTTCTATTTGGAGAACATCCATTCGGAGGTAAGACATGGAATCCAAGATCTGATACAATTTCTATGGATCTTGAGGGGTGACAATATCCTAAACCAACACTTAATGTGTAAACTCTACATACATGATTATTTTCTAGGGAATGATCAATTGTTCAATCCAGTGCCATATGTGTGGGATATTTAGCTAAGAGCCTTTACCTCGTTCACGATTAACTAGGTTAAATGGAAGAAAGCCTTTGACATGTTCAAAGATAACCAAGTGAACATGCACCTTGTAATTTGAATATAGCATTGTTAGGCTATGCATATTTTTAAAAAGCATCATACCTTCTTACAAATAGCAGGACATTAGGGTCAAATGTTGGTAACACAGAAGTGGTGCACTAACATGTGTACAAAGAAAATTTTTACTTGCAAGAAGGAGGCCCAAGATGGTTGTTAGAAATAATGGATGTTGTCTTCATCAACAATAAGGATATGCGAATCCTTTGGGGCTGATATTTTTGTTTGGAAAGAATACCAGGGAAAATTTTACTAGCTAATATTCACAGGTGGGCTAATATTTCATGCTTTTTCCAAAAACATTATTCTCCATTTTCCATGTTTCTAAAAATGAATTCGCCCAAATTTTATAGTCTAAAATTATTTTACAAAAAAAATCGCCAATAATATATATTTTCTAATATAAAATAATTAGAAATCTATTTTTTTTACAAAATTATCATCAAACATTTTAAAATTTGGAAATTAGGGACTAGTAAGATTCGCCAAGGTTGATAAAATTTAAGATAAACTTCCATATTTAAATTTTTCCTTGAAGAATACCATGATACATCACATGTATTCAGCATTGTGGGACCCAATGGATAGGTCTGAGATTTCATTTTCCCATTGTTTAGCTGCCAGCGAGTAGTACACACTAGCTTATGCGCCAAGTAAGGATTGGGAGAAGGAAGTCCTTCACATAGATGGATATAAGGTACCTGGAATAGAAATGGTTGTGAAGTATGACCTTGCACAACGCCATGCTGAACATAGTAGCTCTAACTTAAATATGCCAAAGACGAGCTGCATGAGGACATGCAAAAAGGCTAGTTTGGTGTTGATGTTCATTGCTAAATTTTCCTACTTTTTACCCACCATTTTATCCCTTTCCTGTACTCATTTCATGTCCTTGTTGGTCGATTTGTATTCTAAAAACAAAGTTATACCTATTGTCATGTATTTATGAATTATTAATCGATGAGGCATAGTCGTAGGGGATTATTTCCTAAGGCTAGTTTCTAAATTAAGTTTCCTTGTAGATTAGAATGAATGATGATCAACACCATGATTCAAAGTATGATGACTATCAAGATGGAAGTGATATCTTTGGATATCATTTGAAAAGTTGGTTCAACTTATAGACCATCACAAGTGTTGTCTTTATATTTTGTTGTATTTTGAGAATCACTATGTATTTGTAGGCAGACAACGACCATAATCTTAGGCATTGTTAGTTGTTGAATGAAATGTATAAGCAGTGTTACAAGGTTGGGAAAGACACCCCTAAGAGATACATGATAATTATAAGTTATAAAAGTGGACCTCTATAATGTTATTTTGATTAATTCAATTTATGACCTTTCGAGCATTTTATAGTTCTTGATCTTGCCGCAACCCTGATCATGGACTGGTGCCCACTCTCCTAATCAGGCATTGTTGGATTAATTATGTGCGTATGCTTATTTTTGCTACTATATAATGATTTATTAGTGTGTTACAGTAAATCTTAACTTGATGTTACTCTGATTTTTGTTACAGTTATTACATCCTGTTACACATTATTATGTTTATGATTGAATGTTCAATGTTGGGTATGGAAATTGTGGCCTACATATACCTTGAATTATAGCCTTGAAATTACCAGTCGAGCCTCGAGTTGAAAATTAATGTGGAATTAGTGGAATTTTGTGATTCATATCTATACACCAACACATGTCAGGTAGACTTTCCTGAAAAAGAAGAAGGAAAAAGAAAAAAAGAATCCCTATATTTTAGAGATGTATTTTGAGCAGCGGGAGTTAAATGCAAAATTGATTTTAGAAACTCCCCACCAAGTGCTGCTTTTTCCTCGACTTGTGGCATGCATGTCATAAACCCTATGTTCACCAAATCTATTTAGATGACACATTAGATATCATTCTCCACATTCGATTTTGAGGCTCTAGCATTCCCTATGCATCTAAGAACTTTGGCATAGTCAGCGCATCTTTTCTGGGTAAGTTTTTGTTCTCATGTCTTTTATAGCTTTTTCTATTGCTTTTTATTTTTTAGCTTATTTGAGAGTTTTTTTCTCATGTTTTATTGAATGACCATTGGTATTTCAATGCATGTCAACTTGTAGAAGTGATGTTTCTAGTTTTTCATTGTCTTTCCTTAGTGTCACATACATGACACTATTTCTACACTGACAGATGCCATTGTGGGAGCTCTCTTCACAGGATTCATGGTTTTTCTATTTGACTGATTTCTACACTTTCTTTAATTGCATGCATGTATATTCACTTAGATCTCCACCAGCTTTGCACACATTCAATCCTTCTTGTTTTTAGGTTATGATTATTAAAATCTACAGTGTCTTGGACAAGATCTTGTTTCTCCCATAACTCTCTACACATTCCTCACAGTCAAGGCTCTGCCTTCTGTCTAGGAATTGAGTAGAGACTACCCACACTAGATTCCATCTATGCTCTATGCAATCCTGGGATGCAGTTCCTAGTCTTTCCCACTTGAACTACGCAACGCGTAGTTCTAGCCAGCAACCTAGCCCCACTATTCCATGAATTACATAGTTTCATTCAACAATTAGCCTCAACAGATTGCACATTTCATAGTTCTAATCAACAGTGAGTCTCACTGGGAGTTGGGACTATGCAATGTGCAATTCTAGCTAATAGTCTCCTATCTCCCAAAGTAAATGCTGCGCAATCTTCCCTAGCAGTCACCAATTTGTTGCCCAATTAATTCTCAAGTTACTTAATGTTTGAGATTGTCTTGTCATGAGTGTCCTCTCTATCTCCACATACCACAAGTTTTTGAGAAACTTCTTAGTAGTACAAGTATCATGGTCTCCAAGAGAGTTGGATCAAACGACACAATTGAAAGCAGTACTAGAGATGCGGTTGAGCAGGGGCCAATGAGCTTTCCCATGTACACAAACACACACTTGTTCATTGAGAAAGGCATCAAGATCACATGGAAATACATCAACACTATTTATTTAGGAATATTTGATGAGAATCTGGTGGAATGACAAGTCTATGTCAACATCCATAAGTTGGGATTGTACAAGGTTGCATGTAGGTATCCCATCTTCAGGTGCATAGATGTGATCCACTAGATTGTATCACACATTTATCCTAAGATGATGATACTTAGCAGTGTCATTGGAGTAGAGATTTCTTCCTTCAAGACGAAAGATTATGAGTAGATGTATCGTTTTCCACAACTGGTGAACAAGATGGATACACCATTCTACACTCCCAAAAATGACATGAACACAACAGACGTCTTGAAGCATTAGATAAGGGAGCCATCAAATTTTGTGATGACACCTAGCTAGATATACAAGATGAAGACAACTAGGAAGGAATACTGACTCTTGATCATCTTCGTATGTCGCTTGTATGGCCAAGGGAGTATGGAGACCTTCCTGCAGAGTTGGGTTGCTGTGTTGGATCAACTGGAAAGTGAAGGAAAGCCATTTAACTAGTCTGCCATGTTGTCTCTTCAGCTAAAAGTACATGCATCAAATGCACAAATTCTTCCCAAGGATCAACAAGTAAGATTATTCATGTCTGCCTACCTTCTCAATGTAATCTACATCCATCAATAGTTTCCTAGCATGGTATGGGCATGGACACCTTTAGAGAATGTTCTGAATGTATATTGAAAGTTTCTTTAGGACATCAGTGACCGAGGAGTCATGGCTAGGCCATCTAACCATTTCATCACCCCTTTGTACATGATGATCTTTGAACAAGATTTTCCTTGCCTATCCCAAGCAGCAATGGGGGCATTGCTAAACATTCCAGATTGGTATGCCTCACCCAGTGGAACCTTCATCACGATGTACAGTGTTTGGTGTGGAGCATGAGTATCCTCTTTACTCAAAGGTATCACCACATTGGACCCCAATTTGTAATGTGGCAGCGATTATGCCTGTAAAATGTTTACAACCACGGTGGTCCAGGGGGGGAGGGGGGGCTAAAAGAATAGATGTAAAATTGCCTTGTAAAATGTTCTAATTTCATAGTCAATATTGGCCCTTGATTATGCGGGTATCGGATCGTAGAAGTTATGTTAAATTTAGGGTTTTTTCCCTAGAAGGCAACCCCTCACTATATATGAGGGAATTGTATTGCGCCTATGTAGATCTATATTATGAGTGAGAAAGAGAGAGGAGATTTTGTAAGAGAAAAGAGGGAATTACAATGGACCTATTGTAGGTTGTATCTCTTCAATTTGTTGGATAATATAAAAGGAAGGACTCAGTGTTTCTCCATGGACGTAGCCGAAATTGGGTGAACTGCATATATCCGTGTCTCTCTTATTTTATGTGTTTTCTGTGTTTATATTTTTGTAATATATTTTATGTGTTCCACTTCTCTATAATATATACTTTTCTAACAAATGGTATCAAAGCCGAAGGTGTATTTGGCTGATAAACTCATAGGAGAAAAGGGTTCCTACTTCGACTGGGGGAAATGGCAGAAGATGGTAGGTTTAGGATTGAAAATTTTAATGGCCAAAAATACCAACTATGGAAGATGCAGATGGAATATTATCTATATTAGAATGATCTATACCTACCATTAAGTGGAAATATGAAGAAGCCGATGAGTATGACATACATAGAATGGGATATTCTCGATAGAAAGGCACTTGAAACAATATGGCTATGCCTAGCGGTGTTGGTAGCCTTTAATATCTCAAATGAAATGACAACAAAGGGTTTAATGTTATCATTGGCCAATGATCTAGGTGGATGTTGGTGGCCATCCACCTATCTAATTTCGACCACCACAATTGTCTCTTTTAGTCTTTTCAGTTTCCTAAATTGTAGCATGGTTTACTATTTTTAGCAGTTTTTCGGGTCCTAAACTTCTGGAGCCGTTTTGAGGCCCTAAACGACATTTTTTTAGGAAATCTCATGTGAGAGATTTTTTGTCTAAAATCATCTTTTCCGTCATAATCTTCAGAGAAAATTTTCCAACAGGCTATCATGAGCATCAAACGAAGATAATATGACCAATTTGTCAACCCGGGAAGTTGGCTGTCCAAGTCACCTCAACAGGGCCCACAAACTCTTGGTGTTACATCTCCTCGGGTTAGGGTTTTCTCTTATTGTTCAATAATAAAAAGGCCCTTGAGCCTCATTGTAAGATAGTTTGGAGGCATGTAGCCACCACATCTCTTCTCAGAGATAAGCTACCATTGCCCTAGCTAGTTTATTTCCATTATTGTTTGTAAGAATATTTCAGTATTTTACATTAATGAAATGAAGTATTATTTCCACTGCATATCTGTGTTTATGGTTATCTCTGTAATTTGTTGCATTCCTACTTAAATCCAGATCAGTGGTATCAAAGCGATCTACTTTTCTTCTTTGTTTTTCTTGACATGTCCCGAACGAGGTTGGGATATAAGGAGTTAGGGCTTGAACTAGTCGAACCATTGAAAGACCAGCCTCGCAAATCCTGACGGCCTCCCGTGGCGGATGAAAGGAAAGACGAAGGGGCAGGAGATCCTATCAAAATCTTACTCGAAGAAGCACTTGAGTGGCAAAGGAATGCGATGATGGATAGCTTTGCGTAGATCCTTCAACAGCTACCCAGAGGTGATGCATTCGCTTCCAACAGCTACTTTGGAAACGCCACATCATTTCAGGTACAAGTCAATTTAGAAATCCCCATCTTTGAGGGTCAAATAGATGTAGATGACGTAGATAAATGGTTAAATCTACTAGATGGGTATTTTTCTGTTCATGAATTTTCAAGTCGGGAAAAGATTGTTTTCGCTCTTCTCAAAGCAGCCCCCTACGTCAAGGACTGGTGGGAAACCTATTGCAAGTAGAAGGATGAAAGTACAGGCTCACTATTTTCAGCCACACCCACTTGGAATGACTTCCGAGATGCCATCAAGGAGTAGTACTACCCTGTCAAAAGCTATGAGGACAAATACAACAAATGGACCACACTGTGATAGGGACGAGACCAAGATATGCTGGAGTTCACAAACATTTTTCATACTCTTCGCACACAATTGGGTATCAAAGATTTTGAGCTGCATCTGGTACTCAAATACTGCGGTTGCCTACACAGATACATCCAGGAAGAGATGGATTTCTTGAGCATCTCCTCACTTGGCACAACATACCAATATGCTGTCAAAATCAAGCAAAAGTTCAAACAAAAGAAGCGAGACTTTGGATCTGCAAATCCAAAGCCCAAAAGACAAAGCCAAGGTGGGGTGACCCAAGACAACCTATCGAAGCCACAAGAAAAGAACAACACCACGAAATGGAAGAAGGACATAGGAAAGTGGTGTGAGTTCCACAAGAGTCCCACTCATAACACAAGTGAGTGTCGGACCAAGCAATCGCTGGTGGCTGAATTGAAGGCTACTAAATCAGATGCATGTTCCAAATTTGAACCAGAACATGACAAGGGGAATGGAAAAGGGAAGCAGATCATTGATGCAGAGCCTAGCACCACTATTTCCATAGCCAAGATCTAGAAGAATGAGCCTGAAGACCCATAGGAGGGGGAGCACCTTTTGCATTCACAAATGTGGGTGAAGGGTTTACCGCTACAATTCATTGTTGATAGTGGGAGCCAAAAGAACCTCGTTTTAGCAGAGGTCATGAAGCAGTTGGGCCTACCGACTACACCACACCCATAGCCATACAATATCGGGTAGCTTCATGAAGGACAAGATCTCAAAGTTCGCCAGTAGTGCCACCTTCCCTACCGCATCAAGCCCTTCACAGACAAGGTATTGTGTGATGTTACACCTCTGGATGTTTGCGATGTACTATTAGGCCAACCATACTTGTGGTGGTGACATGCTATGTAAGAGTCAAGGCCTTGCACTGTCATTATTTCTTTCGATAATTCATTATACAGGATACCGGAGGTAGCCCCACCTTCTGCCACCTCTTTGATCACTGCCAAGAAAGGCAGCAAGCTCGTCTCCCAGACTAGGAAATTCATTTTCTCTCTGGTTCACTCCCAAAGTAAGGGGAAGATCATTGCTACATCCATGAACCCCGCAAAAGGCTCCTCCACGCAACAACAACAACAAAGGGATTTGGTCATGACAAAACACAGGAACAACTTCTCCTAACCCATAGGGGTACCACACAAGTTTCACGTGGGCGACAAAGTTTGGTTGCATCTACAGAGAGAATGCCTTACCAGAAGCCATCAGAAACATAGACCACTCCGACATGGTCCTTACACTAATACCAAGGCTACAGGAAACAATGCTTTGAAGCACAACTTTCATCCATTCCTTCGCTTGCACCGAGTGTTCAATGTGGACCATCGTTGGCCATGCTTCCCACCATTTTTGGACACATTAGAGATTGCAGAACAGCTCATTAGAGACCCAGCTCAGTAGAAGCTTCCCCATCTCAGGGAGGAACTCAACGCAATGGGAACCATTTCTTCCTAAGGGGGGAGGAATGATCCAGGTGGATGTTGGTGGCCACCCACCTATCCCATTTGGACCCCCACAACTGTCTCTTTCAGTCTTTTCAATTTCCTAAATTGTAGCACAATTTACTATTTTTAGTAGTTTTCCAGGCCCTAAACGATGTTTTCTTGGAAATCTATTGCTAGAAATTTTCTATCTATAATCATCTTTTTCATCATAGCCCTCAGAGATATCTTTCCAACAGGCTATCATGTTCATCAAACGGAGATAATATGACCAATTCGCGACCCCGAGAAGTTGGCTGTCCAACTCACCCCAACGGGGCCCACAAACTCTTGGTGTTACATCTCCTCGGGTTAGGGTTTTGGTTGTTTATGGTTTTCTGTTGTTCTTCAATAATAAAAAGGCCCTTAAGCCTAATTCTAAGACAATGCAAAGGCAGGTAGCCACCACATCTCTTCTCAGAGATAAGCTACCATTGCCCTAGCTGGTTTATTTCCATTACTATTTGTAAACATATCTCAGTATTTTACATTAATGAAATGAAGTATTATTTATGCTGCATATCTGTGTTTATGGTTATCTCTATAATTTGTTGTGTTCTTGTTTAAATTCAGATCAGCCAAACTATATGAAAAAACCTCGGCCTAAAATAAGGTATTTAATATTAAGATGTGAGAAGGTGGATCTATTCCTAATCATTTAAATGAATTTAATACAGTTACTAATCAGTTATGTTTTGTAGGGGTAACTTTTGATTATGAAGTTAGGGCTCTGTTATTTCTATGCTCATTGTGAGAATGTTGGAATGGTTTATTTATGGCCATTAGTAACTTTGTCTCTAGATCTACTACTTTAAAGTTTGATGATGTTGTCGGTGTAATCCATAGCGAGGATATGAGATGGAAAATTTCTTGTGAGACATCAGGTAATGCTTTGATTGTAGAGACAAGGGGAAGAAAAATGGAAAGGAGAAAGAGCCAGGATATTGCAGTAAGTCAAGGAAAGGTAGATCCAATTCTAGATCATGGATAGTGTGCTAGAAATGTAGGAAGAAAGGACACATGAAGAAAGACTGCAAGTCCCCAAAGGAGGAAGAAGGAGATGTGCAGTAAGGAAACAATCATGAAGTGAATGCTAAGAGTGATGCATTGCAATATGCTTTTATTATTTCATTATAAAATATTATTCATGCCTGGGTAGTAGATTCAGGGGCCTCATTCCATGCCACACCTGATAGGAAACGTTTTCCTGATTATGTTCAAGGAAATTTTGGATAGGTTCATGATGATAAACCTTGTAAAATCATTGGAATAGGTAGAGTTTTCATAAACAAAAGAATGGGAATCAATGGCTATTGAAGGAGGTAAGGCATGTCCTAGATTTGAAGAAAAAACTAATTTCAATAGGGCATTTGGGAGGTGAAGGTTGTGTGACTACTTTTACAGATAAAACTTGGAAGGTCACTAAAGGAGCCCTAGTAATAGAAAAAGGAGAAAAGGTTGGTACATTGTGTTTATGCAATGGTATTTCTAATTTTGTTAATGTTTTAACCTCTATAAGAGAGGATACAATATTGTGGCATCATACACTTGGGCAGATGAGTGAGAAGGGGATGCAGATTCTTCACTCAAGAAGTTTGTTGTTAGTTTTGAAACATGTTGATTTAAACTTCTGTGAGAATTATGTTAATGGAAAACGGAAGAGAGTCAGATTCCTCAGAGTTGGGAAAGAAAAGAAGAGTGAAAAACTAGAGCATGTGCATACAAATATATGGGGACCTTCTCAAATATCAACTCTCAGTGGCTCTCATTATTATGGTACTTTTATTGATGATGCAACCAGAAAAACCTAGATTTATTGTATTCGAAATAAATATGATGTATTTGATACTTTGAAGAAATGGAAATCTTTGGTTGAAAATGAGACAGGAAAAAGGTTGAAGTGTTATGAAAACAACTCAAGAAAAGATAGAAAAGATAGATCAATGCCTTAGAATTCAGCCTCTTCGAGGGGGCAACCTCCTTTACATTACATAAATGAACAA
>APFE031620487.1:159954-174016 GCA_000404065.3 Pinus taeda
CATTTGGCTAGCAATTTCAAAATAAGTAATGAAATGTGTCCCAAGACTCAAGAAGAAATGGATTATATGTCTAAAGTTCCATTTGCATCAACAATTGGAAGCTTAATGTATGAAATGGTTTGCACAAAACCTGATATTACACATGCAATGGGAGTTGTAAGCGGGTACATGAACAATCCAGGTAAAGAACATTGGATGGTGGTAAAATGGATTCCCAAGTATTTGATAGGTACCACAAATAAAGTGTTATGCTTTGGTGGTTCAAACATTTCTTTATAGGGATATGTTGATGCATATATGGTGGGTGATAGAGATAACAGGAGGAGTACAGTAGGGTATGTGTTTGATGTAGGTGGAACAACTATCAGTTGGGTTTCAAAATTGCAAAGTGTTGTTGCACTCTCAACAAAAGAATCAGAGTGTGTTGTTTCTACAGAGGCTAGTAAAGAAAATATTTGGTTACAAAGGTTTCTAGATGAATTGAGAAAGGAGTAGGTGTTGGGCAAGTTATATAGTGGTAGCCACAGTGCCATACATCTTGCAAAAAACTCTACCTTTCATTCCAAGACTAAACATATACAGCTCAAGTACCATTTCATGCGCTCAGGGTTGGAAGATGGACAGTTGAAGCTAGAAAAGATACACACTAGTGAGAATCTTGTAGATATGTTAACGAAAGTTGTAACCAGGGAGAAACTGAATTTCTTCTCACTTTAAATTGGTCTTCAAGTAGGATGAAGAAGATAAGAAACAACCTAGTTCAAAGTGGAGTCATTGTCTAGCAAATGAGACAATGGTGGAGTTACTATAATTAGTGTCCAAGTGGGCTATTGTTGGGTGTGGAGCTTGATTATTTTATTTATTCAAAGGTATCGCTGCATTGGAACCCAGTTCGTAATGTGGTGACAACGCCGCCCATAAAATGTTTGTTGCCAGGGGGTCCATGCGGTGGGGGGGTGATGACAATTATTTGGAGCCCCCATGGCAAGGGATCGGGGGCCACACCCATGAAGCTAAAAAAGTAGATGTAAAATTGTGTTGTAAAATGTTGTAATTTCATAGTTTGTTTGGATCGTTCATTAGGAGGATCTCTGACAGTAGAAGTTATGTTTAATTTAGGGTTTTTTGCCCTAGAAGGCAACCCCCACTATATATGATGACATTGTATTGTGTCTATGTTCATATATATTTTGAGTGACAAAGAGAGAGGAGATTGTGTAAGACTGAAGAGGGAAATACAATGTATATGTTGTAGGTTGTATCTCTTCAGTTCGCTCGATAATATAAAAGGAAGGACTGGTTGTTTCTCCATGGATGTAGCCAAAATTGAGTGAACCACATATATCTATGTTTCCCTTGTTTTATGTGTTTTCTGTGTTTATATTTTTTCAATATATTTTAAGTGTTCCTATGCTCTATAATATATAATTTCCTAACATACAACATGGAGAAGGCTCCACATTTTTTTTCGAGGTTTTCCATGGACAAGACGATCATGCAAGAGGTTGCATACAAAATCCTGACAGGGTTATCAATTGGATTGCATAGGAAGAAGAAGGCACCATGTCCTATGCTTCCTTTGTGAATTGTGTTGTATGCAATCCGAGGTTTGAAATAAGCAGATGCTAAGGTTGAACACTTTAAGAATTTTAAGATCGACTCCAAGATTTTCGATAGTACGATCCACATGGACTATGTAGGGAATCACTGTGCGAGAGTGTACTATTCTTCAATCCATAGGGTGTGTCATTAGCTAGAGGAAGACCCATGGAGATATTGTTATAACTCCTCTAGGCTCAATGAACTAGTCAGCATGGTAGTAGATTCTCTAGTAGCACTCAAGGCACTAGCACCACAAAGAGAAGCAACAAAAATAGTAGCAACCAACAAACCTATGAAAGAAAAAGGCAAGAGGAAGATTTTTGAAAGCATAAACATAGAGAAAAGCTAGAAGTTTAAGGACAATCCACTTGTGGAAAGCTTAGCTTTAGAGATATATGCAAAGAGGTGCTAGTGCGATAGGAGAATAGTGCCAAGAAATAGGGAGAAGAAAATACTGGAAGAAGTAGAGAGAAAGTTGCAGGAAGTGGAGTAGAATCTCAAAGAATAAAAAGAGATACATAAGAGATATGGAAGTGCAGCAAGAATAGGAACAATAGGAAGTGTAAGGTGTACAGACAGTACAAACTATGGCAATACAGGTTGAAGAATCTGAACCAACAACAGATGAGGAATAGGGTGAACAACTGCAGGAACAAGAAATTACTTTGTAGGATGAAATGGTAGTAGAACAAATGGGCATGGAGATCAAACAACTGGAATAGGATGACGACACCAACCTCATGCCAAGAGAAACTAAGGTCAGTCCATCAGCTTCACCAACTCTAACAACAGAGCAAGTCTTGAGTGGACACATGTATACCATTCTCCTTGATGATAACCTAGGAATAGATGTGTACAACACAACCTTTAATGAGTCACTACACAGAGCTGTATAAGCACATAGAACACACACACACTGGATGAGCATGCATCAAGTGCACACTTTTACGAATGGGTGATAGTGTCATATGTATGAAGATATCCCATTGCCTTGCCTGATACTATAAAGGCTTATTCCAAAGCCATGAGATCGAGTATGAAGTTATCTATAGAAGAAAACAAGCACATGGCTAAGGAGTTGCAAGGAGTGATGAAGAGAGAGGAACATTAAATAGGATCCATGAGATAAGAGATGAGGAAAATGATACTCACTAAAGTATCAAATCTTTAGGTAGTCATGTGGAGACTATATTATAGGTTCATCAACATGCACAAGGAATTTTTCCATCTACATGGTCATTATTAGTGTTGCACCAAGATAGCATGAACACTTACAGATATATATGTCATTGTTGATCATGTACAAACATGGACAATGATGTATAAGGAAGCCCCACTTCACTTTCACAAGATGATGAAGCCGCAAGTAGATTTGGACAAAGCACGTATGCAGACCCTGATCTAGAAGTGTGAAGAACTCCCGCCACTCATCACCAATGTTGAGGTTTTTTACTCACGGTGTTTTAGGAGTTTGGATGTCGTGGTGAGAAAGTATGACACCCTGTTGATTGGTATGATCACTAAGGTTAAAGAGAAAAACCAAGTTATACTGGAGTTTGATGCGTACTTTGATTAGTTGATGCTCATGGCCACCAACGCATATTTGCAAGTCAACACAAATAACATGTAGATGTACATCATTGGTTTGGCCTTGCTCAAGAATAAATTGCACATTTTACAGGATGAGTTAGAGAGAGGTTCTAAATCAGTGTACCTGGAAGCAATGGAGGCAATATTTCGTTTCTAGGAAGACATCATCAAAGAGTATTCAAACACCATTGTGCACTATCAAGCATGGTATCGGTTGATCATTGAGGATCATAGAGAGGATTTTGATGAGCTAGTCTTTCGATAGCCATTTGAGTCTTATTGTTGTCTTCTCTAGCTACATGGGTATATGTGGAAAATATATTTTTGTAAACATGATGTAAAGTAAAATTCTAAGTGTCGTTAGTGGAGTGCAAACAATCATATGTAAGGTAATGACTTATGTAATGAATCTGAAGAGTCATGTGGGTAGTCCAAGAGTCACAAAGGGAAATGTCAAGGGTCACCCCACCCTTTATTATAAATATAGCCTCATAACTCATAGAAGAAGATTTTGGGAGCCAAGCTTTGCTAAGCATTTCTTAGAGAGGGCTTGGAGTGTATTGCCATGAGCCTTAGCTTCTCCACAGTGTAAAATGAGTAATTGTTGGCTTAATGGGGCCTCACCTAGGTTTAGAGTTATTCGCGCCAACTAGCAAAACCCTAAATGCTCGCCCTTTCAGAAACAACCTATATAGTGTAGGTTACAATATCACCCAAAGCAATATTGTGAGATGCTAGAACCAGGTTTTTTCATCCAGAGACTGTCTGATATGTAATTTGAAGGCCTTCTAGCTTATATTTTCCTTCACGTAGATTTGTATCTTCTTATGGTTCACTTCTACAACTCTATCAAAATGGATTCTAGACCTTCATGAAGGTCTACAATCAAGTTTTTTTGACCTAAAAGAAGAAGACTTACGAATTTTTCCTATTAAATAATAACCCTAGATCTGCCTTCATGTAGATATACCCACTTCGAATAGAGATCATAACATATTTATTTACTACCTTTGTGAAAACATTTCATTACTCATTTCAGACATATATATTAAATATATGTCTGATTCGCACAGAAGACACACATTATTTCATAGAAAATAGAGCATTAAGAAGAAATTCATAAACTTAAACAAAATTAAGAACAAGGCACAGATGAAAGATATTTAGTCCACAACCTATCTTTATTAGATTCAACCTTGAAATTAGAGACTCTTCCAACCTACGCATGCAATTGCAGGGGGGCGTGCACTCATTTGTGGAGTTGCCAAGGTCTTTGCGCACTCAGCTGTAGGAGCCTTCCCCTTTTGCCTAATTACATGAAAAAAAGATTTACTGCCTTAGCAGTTACCTTACACTCGTTCTTCACAAAAATATAATATCTCTAGACTTTCTATGACTCAAATATTTATAGCCTTTCTAATACTATACCATGATACGTGGCCTATGGGCGAGTCTCAAAACCATCATAACACTTACCCATACAAGGGGCTAAATCCCCTTTGACTATTATTTAAATGCATGCTCTGCTTGCACATTTCGTGGAGACCTTATATTCTTTACAAAATTCTTTTAAAAAATTGATCAAAATATCTGACAATTGACTCTAGGGACCCTATACCAATAGATTCTCAACACAAATATGGTGACTCTCCTTCGAATCACTCACATGGCTTCTTCACTTTGTGGTTGAGCTCATTGAACTGTTGCCTTCAACTTTGTGGGGATGAACTGCAGCCTTCTTCATTTCTTCGACCAGCTTTTTAGTAGTTGGTCCCTCTACCACTAGTTGCATCATCCAATGAGTCTACTGTAGATCTTTCAGCTTCTCCTGAATGGCCTCAAAAATTGGGATGGCCTCTTCTATCCAAGGTAGAAGTCAAGCCTTAAACACTGATTCCTTTTGTTGCAATTCCTGTACTTGTGCCTGTATCAACTTCCCTTCCTGTAGGTGCATGAAGTGTTGGACTGATGCCAATGTGCATGTAGTTGTGTAGATCTCATCATACTTCTAATAAGACTCTCTGATTTCTGTTCTCAACCTTTGCTGGTTTGGGTCCTCTTGCAAAGTCTCCCATAACTCCATGTCTTGGTTAAAGAGAAAATCGCATGCTTTAACTGCAATCTCGAAAGCATTCATATGTTCCTCAATGGCGACATTGTGTTGTTCCCTGACCTTTGACAAAGTAGTTGGTTGTAGCTTCAACTTCAATTATAATATCTTCATCTGGAAGTCAAATGTGACTCTTCCTATCTCTTCTTTTCATTCGCAGACCGCAGAAGCTAGTTTCCTGATATTCGCTCTAGCAACGACATCATCCAGAATATTTAACTCTGGGACTAAATTGCATGCCTATGTGATTGTTATTTCTAGGCTTTGACTTCACGCTTCCATCTCTTCCTTTGCTTTAAGATCCTAAGCCTTCTTAGTGAACATCTCTTCCTTTTTTACCTTAAATTCATTAATTACTGTAAGTACATGATTCAATCTTATTCTAAGCTTGTTTGAGACCCCCTGATGTAGTGCATGGAGAGTCTAAAGTGGTAGCATGGCTGAGTTTACCCTAATGTCTTTGATCATGCTCAGTAGAGTACGATCTTCCTATGTTTTAGTGTGAACTGATCCTTCTAGTAAACGGATGACTATGAGGTCTAGAGTCCTTTCCATCTCCAATACTTTCTCACTCCCTTTTGCTAGGCTCGATCGCACCCCTCACTTGTACTAAGCTCGCTTGAAGCCTAGTTTTTTGGATCTACATCTTACACAGATCCTTCTAGATGCTCCTTAGCGTCAGCATGTATTGTTGTTCAAAATGCTGCCACAGATCCATTATGGTGTCTCTAACTTTGTCCCTAATTTCATCGAGATCCCTTTCTGTGAGGATCATTGGGTCAATGCCTGCTTTCTTATCTAATTTGTGCTTATTCCTTGGCTTGATAGTTGTATCTTTAGTCTGCTTCTTCAATGTGAAGGGAGTGCTCTCCTCATCTCCTCCATCTTCGCTCTGCTCAGAAAATTCCTACTCCGTCGTATGCTGGGAAGTTGATGCTTTAACTTCCTCTTTGTGAGTGGGTTCTATCTTAGCATGCTCTTCCACAACACACTTTTTTTTAGTATTTTCCTTAGAAGTAAGTTATTTCTTTCTCTACTTAGCCAAAGGTATCTCCCCTAGGTTAGTGGCTAACCTAGAACAATAGAGAGACAAGGACCATAATGATTTTCCTTAAAGTAAATAGATGATGGAATGAGGCCTACCTAGAATCCTTCACATGCTTCAATACTTGTTTAGCTTGGAAGCTCCAACTCCAGCTCTCATTGCCAAAATTACAACCTGCATAATTAGATAACATAAGCCAAGAAAATATGAAATCTATGTAATATCATCTAAGTAATTCATTAATTAGATCAACATATTATTGAAATAAGTGAAATAATAACATCACATATAGGAAAACAATGAATTCTTTACATTTCTATAATGGAAGGAGATAAGAACCATAAGTAGCAGTTGATCTTATAAAATAGCTCCTCCAAGCTATTGACTTGTCCTTTCCTTGTCACAATATGCACCTCCATTCACCCTAAATGCATGGAATGATGACCACTCACTACAACATCATAAGGGAAAAATCATTCTCCAAAAGCCAACCCCCCAACCACATAGAAGGTTGGGAATATAGAGAGATGTATGCTAAGTTGGGAGTTCTTATCAAATTACCAATCTAGGGTTAAAGATCCGCCTTTGAGGGAGGGATAGGATCAAAGGATGAGTGGTTAAAACTCCAATGTGGGTATTGATAAGATATGAATATTTTATCCAAGGTAAGTGACTATAAGAAGTTCTGGAAGCTCCTAGATGGTGGAACTTTTGGAATCCCGATCATTGTCCCAAATTTCTAGAAACAATGCGGGTGCAAAGGGGAGAAACTTGATGGTCACCAATGCAGGCCACAGTGGAGAAGCTTGCTGGTGAACACAACCTAGTAGGCTTACACAAAGCCATCGTCCTCAAAATGGCTTAAATTAAGTAGTTTAGGGCTGAAACTCTGGAAAATGTAAGGTACATGCTTAGGGATTTGTGCAATATTGTGACAAGGGGGAATAAGATGTTGATTGATCCCATTAGGAGGCTCACTGATCAGATGTGACAAAATGGAAAATAAGATAATTCGCCCTAAAGTGCAAAGTCAAAGATGATGATTGATGACTGAAGTTCTTTACCTTGTGACAAGGGATCAGTGACAAGTAGTGAGCTTCATCTATTACAATACATTTTCGACATGACATATTTGTTTGTTGAGAGAGGAATAGCCAAACTTAGCTCATAAGCTAACATGACATGTATAACGATCAAATGATGTGTCCATAGATGTAACTAGCAGACCCATGACATGATGGGTATCAATATAATCATAGCCATCACACATTCCAATCTTTGTATAATCCTGAAATGGTAGCCCAGATGGATGAAATTAGATCTGGGGTTTTCTATCTCATTCACACAAACAACCAATGTAGGATTCTAACCATGTTAATCAATGAGATGGAGTCAAACATGGTAGACATCATCTGATTACTGACCAATGATGTAAGTCATTAACAGATGTGAGAGAAATCACATATGATATTAATAACTCTCAAGCCAATACAATATAGACCATATGGTGTGAATTAATGAGTTGATGCCTGAGACCACACAGAATCTTTCAATTGAAGGCCATTCATGTATACTTGTTGTCGAGAGGGAATAAAATTTCAATTGATGTATGCAAGCACCAAGGTACCAAAGGGATGTTTCTAAGTCGACCTATTGAAGCATGTATTGATGTCGATAAGAAGCAACCCATCGCAGGAGGGCGTTGATTTATCCCCCATCAACGAAATGAAACTGGTATCATGATTGAGATAAAATGACTAGAATTATGTTGATATGGAACTGAATCATGAAAGGAAAACATGAAATGAAGGCTTAAGAGTATTGTAGCAGAGACCAAATGAATGACTTATCTTGAACACACTAGTGACACTGAATGGAGTTGGAAGCATTGACCCAAAACCAAGATGGAGGCTCGAAAAATGGTATGATAACTAAAAGATAAGAACATTACCCAACCTAACAGCCATGAAGATGAAGTGGAAGAGTGTCATGTTCAAGAGCGACTCACTGCCATTAGAAAAATTAAATCCCTTCTTTTCACAATTTCCACAACCATACTGGTTTGTACCTCTTTACTTTTTAAGAATCTTGAGGAAGATAACATATGCTTGATCTATAAGTTCATCTTTTGGATGAACCCCTCCCGACATACTTAATGAACCCTGAGAAGGAGTGGTTTGACCTCATCATGATCAACAAGTTAATTATTGTTTGATGTTTTAATGATACCAACAAAGGTAAAACTCAACATCTTTTTCATGTTTAGAGAGTTTGAAAAAAATGCGGAAAACAAAACTCCAGATGTCCCTTTTAGTAGGTAGTCCCTTAGGTCAGAAAAGGTAGAAAATAATACCCAAGAGAACCTCTTTGCCATGTTCAACTAGGGTATTCGTTTTTCATAGCTAGTCTATCTCATTTAGGAAAAGGGTTAAACTTATATTGAGCAGAATTCTTTTCATTTAATTTTACAAGTTCGAAAGGACAAGTGCTCAATAATATTTTCATATTTTGGGAGGCTAAAGAGTTGAAGGAGGCCTCCAATGGGGTTCCTCTTTGTAGGTTTAAAGAGCGTAAAAATAGATAAAAGTGTACTTTGTGGTCAAAATAACCTATTCAAAACATAATGAAAACTTGCTAACAACTGTCAACCTACTCAAAACACCATAAGAAGGATTAAACATACTTGTTTCATAGTAAAAATGAAGCATATCTAGGTCAAACACTAAAAATGAATAAAATAATGAGAAAGTGACCATAAATATTCAAAATGACATGTTGTTTTTACCATTTCACATTTACCTTCAATAGTGAGTATTTGGAGCCCATTTTCCCTTGATCTTCAAAAGTTGATTGTAGCCAATCCGGGGAACCATTTGAAGTGCCATCACTTCTAGGTAGGAATTGAGATCTTTCTATATCTTCCTATGGTCCATTTTTCTAATTTCATGCAAGTTTTTAAAGGTTTTGAGGGCCCTACAATTCACAGAAATCGTCGCAAGACCAACACACCCCCATGATGTCAACAAAATGTGTTGCACCTAGGCAAGTAAACATTGTTGGGGTGTTTTTGGGTGCATTTTCCTATGTTGTTAAGTAGTTTTTCCTCAAATTGTGTCAATATTTTTTATGATTTTTCACGTACCCATTAGCATAGATGGCATTCATATAGTAAGAAAGAGAACATGAAGAACAATATTTGAATGTAGCAAATGACCTTCCTACCATCTAGGCAATAAAAACTTATGGTTATTGAAATTCTTCTGGTTACCTAATATGAGGCAACAAATGGAGTTGTTAAGATACCTTCTTTATTCATTGGACATTCAAGAATAGGAGGTTAGGTTTGGGGGGAACCTTTTCAATATAAAAGTAGAGGATATTTACTTTTTGATAGGATTTTCAAAGTGAGGTGACCCTATCTCTCCTCTAGGTGGAAGAAGTGGTGACAAGATAGTGAAAGACTATATCACTACCTATTGTAGACTTGGAGCTCTTCCTACTAGAGATGGGAAGATCAACATAAATTATGTAAACCAATTATCTCTAAGAATGATCCTATTCATTATTGGAAGATTGGTAGGTGGCTGAAAAATACATGTTTACAAGAAAATATTACATGCAGTATGGGGTAGAATGTCTAGAGTCGATAGTATTCAACTGGAGTGAGGGTGTCTTGGTAAATTTGAAGGAATAACATACTAAATAAAAGCAGAAAAATTTGAAGAAATTTGGTTATGGCATGAGATAGTCTCTTTTCTCTAGAGTGAGTGCCACTACTGTAGCCTCAACAGATGGTACTTAAGCCCATCAACCTGAGGACCCCACAGACGAGGAGGTGGATAGACCACATGAGTCGATAGGGAGGCCCATCAACAATCAATGTTTCACCATAATTATTTCGAGGGCTACATAGGAAATTCATCATCACTTATTATTATCCTTATGCAGGGATGGATTTTCGTGATAATCCCAAACTTGAGTTGCTTGAGTGTGAGAAATGGGATGCTTCAGGTAAGATATTTCAACCATTACATTTTTGAAAATTTTACAATTTTTTTGTCTTTTGATGTTCCTTAGACTAAACTATCTAATTTTTTTCATGCAAACATTGGACTTCATCGACCAGTGGGTGTTCCATATCTCCACTGTATAGAGACACAAGCAGATGAGGAGGCAGTGGGTCCAGTACAGGTAATTGCTCTAGGATGAAATGTGCTACAATATCTAGATGTATAAGAGATTTTATCAGAGGTGGAGTACCACATGGAAAGACTAACACATGGGATTGATGAGAGCATGGTCGATCAACTTCCATTGCAACTTTAACGACACACGTTGCAGTGCCTAGTTGTATTGGTCAATTGCTATGCAAGATAGCTTGTGCAATGTAATTTTACCATGAGCATCATTGATTTATATACTTAGATGTTTTCCATGTAGTTTTATATGGACAATGTAGCCAGATGTGTCTTAGGGCACACATTTTGTAAAATCAAACTTAATATATATATATATATATTATTATTATATATTATAACTTATTTATTATATATTATAATAATATATAGATATATCGATAGATAGATATTCAATGTTTCCTAGTTCCTATTCTTATTTCAATATGATGTGTTGTGAATTGAAAGTTATTTACATTATTTGCAAATGTCGATCTAAAACAAAATTAGATAGGGTATATGCTAACATGTTAATACTTCTAGAAATATTTTCATATCATATGAAATCAGAATGTCTTTTGAGAAGATGCACTCTCTAACCCATGTGACGGATGGAGGAATTCCTCACTACATAGATGTTTGTGATTTGTAGTACTACGAGTTATGAATCAAGCTTAATGACTATATGATGGATACCATGTGAAATAGCATTACAAATTAGCTCAACCACTATGCTATACTCAATGATGTTTTTAGTCAAGCGAGCAATGCAAATTCCTTGCATACTTACTAACTCACCATCTGGAGCAATGATAGCCCATGATGCGGAGGATAGGTTCTGGGTACTATGACTAGCACCATTAGCATAACAAATATACACTTCGAGAGAGTTTGACATTTTCAATTGAAAAGTATACAGAATCAACATAAACCATAGGAAACTATGGAAAAAAAACTACAAACACACTCAACACACCTATAGAAAGTATGTACAGAATGTAGCATGCATGGTATCAAGCATAATATCTTTTGAGGTACAACCCATTTCTAGGTTGAGCTAATGAAATTCCATCGAGATACACTAATTCATCACCCCCTTTTACAAGGAATCACTTGACAACATATGGGCCTAGCCACATAGCTTGTAACTTTTATCAACCTAACTTGTCGGCCTCCCAGTAATATAAGAGAACTAGATCTCTTTCCGGAAAGATTCTAGGCTTGACACTTTTTTCATATTGTGCTTTAATGCATCTTTTATGGGCTTCATTGGCTAATAGGACATCATGTTGGGTTTCATCCAAATGAGACAAATGTAAAATATTGTCCTCCTATGTAGAAGTAGCAAGAAGAAGTTCTGTTTTTATTTTCAGGGATGGAATTTCACTTTCACTGGGGAGGATCACTTCCAAACAATATACCAACTAGAAGGGTGTTAATCCAATTGCAGTCCTAACTAAGGTTCAATATGCGTACAAGGAAGCAAAAAGAAGTAAGTGTCAGCCTAATTTGTTGAACCCTATCATAAGTTGAAGCATATTCTTAAGAACATTGTTAATTGCCTCAACTTGTCTATTAGCCTAAGGATAATAGGGAGTGGAATTTTCATGTGAAAGTCCTAATTTGGTAGCTAATTTGGTCATCATGATTTTGAAAGTACTTCTTGTGATCTGTTATTGTTTCTTGTAGAACACTGAACCTAGAAATCACATGGTTAAAGAAAAAATATGTAGTCATTTCTTTGGTATTATTGAATGCATGCATTGCTTTATCCCACTTAGTAAAGTAGTTAGCAACAACAATAATGTAGTCATGCCCCCTGGTTGAGTGACGGTTACATGTCATAAACTTGATGCCCATTTTTCAAAGGAACCAACGTGGATAATGGGTTACAGAGGAGCAAGTGGAGCATGGAATTTTTGATCATATATATCTATCACACATAACATTTCTAGATAGTGAGGATACAGTTGTAGAAAATAGCTGGCCAAAAATAACCAACGTGTAAGATTTTCTACACAATAGAGCATCCTGATAAATGTCCACTACATGCCATTGAGTGGCATTCATTCAATACTTTCTTGGACTCATCAAAAGTGAGGCACCTCCATAAGATCATATTGATACCACAATGGTAAAGGGTGTCACCGATAATCACATAGTTCTGAGATTGGTACAAGATATCTCGTTGATCTAAGCGAGAGGTATTAGGAAGGAAAGTCTAGGTCTAGAGATAAATGAAATAATATCCATACCATTAGTTAGATGACAAGCTCAGGAACGATGACTTGTCTCAGATGGAATCTTTAGATGTACATTCAACATCAAGGGAAGGAAGATCGCACATAAGTTTGGCAAAAGATAAGGATTTATTCAAATTGGACTTCATTAATTCCATGTCGAACTTTTGAAGAGTAAATATCCCCATAGAGTATTTCCACCCCAACAATTGACATAACATTATGTATGTCATAGGGTTCCAATCTGAGATGACTGTAGTTTTGTGAAGCAATATGTAATGGCGAGATCTATAGATGGCTTGAATGACATTCAAGGTTAACTTTTCCACATGACTATACCTGAGCTCAGTATCATTGAGGTTCTCACTCAGGTAATAAATGGATTTTTCAGTCACCATATCATCTTCTTGGGCCAACACCATAGTTATAGTAGATATGGTGGCAACAAGGTATAGGAAATATTCTTGCTAATAATTGGGAGGATATAAGAGAGATTCCTGAACTGGTACATCTTTCAAGGCGTCGAACGGTTTCTGTGTAGCATCATCCCAATTGAAGGGGATCCATTTTTTCAGTAAGCGAGTAAATCCGTTGGTCATTTCATTATAGTTAGGGATGAACCTCTTCAAGAAGTTTGATTTCCTTTGGATTATTTGTTGCTAAACAAGACTAGAAGGTGCGGGTAGATCAATGATTTCCTGGACTTTTAAAGGATCAATACAAATTCCTTGTTTGAAAATGATGAAGCCAAGGAGCTTACTAGAACTGAGGTTCTTTTAAGAGTCTATATCATCAATGGAAACATACACACCATTGATATTATCTTCAATGGTGTTTGGGAAGGAGGAACGATGATGATGTTCATCCCATGGTTTGTCCTTTGACATAATGATCTCCATGATGCTTGTTGTAGTGTTTTATTCTCAATGATGTATGAAAATAACCCACTTAATATTGTGGATGAAAAATAATCTTAATAATATAAACGGGTGCTAAACATTGTAGATTTGCAGCAACTGATAGAAACAAAACCTGCAAAAATTATGATCCATGCCACAATCATAGTTAAAAAGAAAAAAGAAAGAGTAATAACTCAAATCATCCAATGGAAACCAAATATACAAAGAATAGTTTTATTATAACACTTGTGAAGGGAACAAATAAATGTTACCAATCCCCTTGTATGGGATGGGTTCTTGGCTATCCTTAAATGTCTTCATCTTCAGAGTTACAACAGTAAGTGCAATAATGAAAATAATCAAAAGTGAATAATGAATGGTTGACCCTTCTATTTATAACA
>APFE031620487.1:174067-197288 GCA_000404065.3 Pinus taeda
ATTTATTTAATTATTCCTAATAGATTTAGTCAAATTTGACAAAGAATGATAAATAAGTAGTGGTTAATTAATTATTCTTAGAGAAAAATAAGATAATTAATGATTTATCTGTTTATCTTTCATAATTGGGTAAAATATGACAAGGAATAATAATTGAACAGTGGTTTAATTAATTATTCCTAGAAGAAAATCAAATAAATGGTGATTTATTTAATTATTCTTCACGGGTTTAACTATACATTACTTAACAAAGGTGGTTTATTAAGTAATTTCTTATAGTGAGAAATTTTACTATGGTAAAGTTAACTTTACATGGTGTACTTTGATCCATTTAGTAAATTAGGCCACATGATCAATTTTTTGGTTATAACAGTGCTTTCATTGGTAGAGAATGTATGCGAGAAGGGATCAGAGGGTGAACCATAATCTAGTGATATATCTACCCAAATGATCAAACAAAAAGTATGGGCTGCAGAAGACAAGAAGATAGCTTTGTAATCTTTCTCAGTGGGGCTAAGTGGCATTCAGTTGCCCAAACTTTGGATGTCAATTTGATGTAGGAGCATCTAATCCCCCCTTAATCAAAGAGGAATCCAATGTGGAGCAAAGAGAGAACATCGTGGACCATAGAGCAAAACAGGGGAAAATCTGTTTTAAAACAGATTTAAAGATGGAAGCAATAAGTCTCAAAGACTTATCTAGAAATGTAATATGCCATGTATATGGGATTGTTGAGTAAATCAAGGAAGGGATATGATAGGATCCTTCCCCATGATCCATTGCAATGGTTCTTTAGATAGGTATCTTCTGCCACATATGCGTGTGTTCTTTAAGGGCCTTTCATTGGAGGATTGATTGGATCCTTCTGTGATCCAATCCAACACTTCTTAAATATATGTGTGTGTGTGTGAACCTACATGTTCAAGAGATATAGAGGTTGGTAGATAGAGGAGAGAAACATAGAGAAATAGATAGAGTGGGTAATCAATGCATAGTCCAGATGTAGTCGAGAGGGAGTTTGTTCCTAAGGCTAAAATGACTTAGAATGTAACCATTTTGTATATAATGGAAAAACTATGTGTTTCAGTGTTGATTTATGTGCCTATGTGTATTAAGTCCATTCAGTTCTGTTATGTATATATGTGTGAATCATTTGAAATCCATCATTAAGAGGTGTGTTCAAATGCTCCTGGTTGATCAACCATCAATCACAAAAAGCATCGATGGCAATCCAGAGATATCTATGGATTTTATGCATGCTTGACAGATCTAGAAGAAAACTACGTTTAATGCAAAAACCCTTCAAATGGCAGAAGACTAGTTAAAAGAGGAAGTGGCAACAATACTCAGGAGCCATTAGATCTCTTAAGATTAACGGTCCTGATCCATATCGCATTGGTAGAAACCATCATAACTATATTGAAAGGCCTTTGTAATAGAGCGATGGCAAAAAGCAAATTAAATCACAATCGTTGGATCTAGAGTCCAGATCAATGGCTTAGACTCGATCGGTGATTGCATATCAAAAGAGTAGAGGGATCAAAACAATGTATACACCGACAGGCAATGGCGATATCACTGATAAGGGATATCGACGATCAGAGGTGGCAGCGGTTAGTGATCGGGACGTTGGAAGGATGTCGGCATCAGAGCGCTACCAGGGAGTGATAAAATTGTGGAGCTGCCGATATTTATAGAGACATGTCTATAATGTTTGAAGTTTGGTATAAGGTTTTGGAGCGAGGATTTCATGGTTTTCTCGTGTATCCTTTGTAAAGTGTTGCGGCTGAGAGGTTTAAGGTTTGAATGCCGATAGTTTAAAGCCTCTGATGGTGGAAAGACCTGACAGTATAAAGGCTCTGATATGTTAAATGGTCCATGATTTGAAAGGCTTAAAGCCTTAGGAACGCTTCAGATAGGCTTTGTGGGCCCATAACCCATAGGCCCCAGGATCAATTATTGATATTTGTAAAGGAAAGGGATTCTGGTTAACCCCAAATTTCTCTTCCCATCAAGTGGTATTAGAGCAGGGAAAGGGAAAGTTTCCCGCGAGGAGAAGGATTCCAAAGATAAAGAAGAAGGAGCAGGAGGTAGAGTTGATAAAGCTAGAGAGTTATGGTCTTACTGTCGCACAAAGAATGACAACTGAAGGTGAGAAGATTACAACAAATCTAGAGCATGGAGTGTTCATATGGTTGTAGAGGAGAGAACTTGAAGGATGCCAAAAGACCCAGTGAGGAGGGCTTGGTGATGTATCATGTAGTAGAGGAAAGCTATTACTGCTGAGGTTAGTTGCAGCTCACAAAGATCATAAAGGAAATTCCACAGAGATGTGGGTAGAATTGATAAGGATAAGGAGAATCATATGATCAGGAGGTTAGAATTTTTTGTGCCTCAATATTTTGATGCAAGAGCATCTAACCCCCCCTTAATCAAAGAGGAATCTAAAGGGGAGAAAAGAGAGAACATCGTGGACCATGGAGCAAAACAAGGGAAAATCTGTTTTAAAACATATTTAAAGATTCAAGTGATAAGTCTCAAAGACTTATCTAAAAATGTAATTTGCCATGTATACGGGTTTGTTGAGCAAATCAAGGAATGGATATGAACAGATCCTTTCATGATCTGATCCAACACTTCTTAAATATATATACATATGTGTGTGAACTTGTGTGTTCAAGAGATACAGAGGTCAGTAGATAGAGGAGAGAAACACAGAGAAATAGATAGAGTGTGTAATCAGTGGATAGTCTAGATGTAGTCGAGAGGGAGTTTGTTCCTAAGGTTGAAATGCCTTAGAATGTAATTGTTCTATATATAATGGAAAAACTATGTGTTTCAGTGTTGATTTATGCACCTATGTGTATTAAGTCCACTCTATTCTGTTATGTATATGTGTGAATGGTTTGAAATACATCATTAAGAGGTATAATGAAATGTTCCAGGTTGATCGACCATTGATCACAGAAAGGATCGATGGCGATCCAGAGATATCAATGGATTTTATGCATGCTTGGTAGATCTAGTAGAAACGTGTGTTTAACACAAAAAACATTCAAATGGTGGAAGACTAGTTAAAAGAGGAAGCAGCAAGAATACTCAGGATCCATTGGATCTCTTAAGATCAACGATCTTGACACATCGCATTAGCGAAAACCATCATAACTGTATCGAAAGGCCTTTGTAATAGAGCAATGGCGAAAAGCGAATTAAACACAACCATCCAATCTGGAGTCTAGATCGACAGCTTAGATTTGATTAGTGGTCGTACATCAGAAGAGTAGGGGGATCGGAACAATGTATACACTGATGGATAATGGTGATATCATCGATAAGGCATTTCGGTGATTGGAGGTGGCAGCAGTCGGCGATTGGGCCTTCAGAAGGACGTCAGCATCAGAGCATTGCCATGGAGTGATAACATTGCAGACTTACCAATATTTATAGAGGTGGGTATATAATGTTTGAAGACCACTATAAGGTTTTGGAGTGTAGTTTTCATAGTTTTCTCGTGTATCCTTTGTAAAGTGTTGCAAACGAGGTGTTTCAAGTTTGAACACCGATAGTTTAAAGCCTCCAATGGTGGAAATACCTGATAGTATACAGGCTTCGATAAGTTAAATGGTCCATGATTTTAAAGGCTTAAAGCCTTAGGAACGCTTCTGATAGGCTTTGTGGGCCCATAACCCATAGCCCCCAAGATTGATTATTGATATTTGTAAAGGAAATGGATTTTGGTTAAACCCCAATTTCTCTTCCCATCACAGTTTCACGAGTGACAATCTATGGATCGACTAGGCTTGTAGATGATGATATCATGTTTATATAAGCAACCAAAGTAGAGGAGATGGGAAGTGGAGGGGGAGGGAGTGAAGAAGTTCCCATAACCTATTATCCCTCAGTAAACCAACTCCAACATGCTAATTGGAATGTAGGACTTCCCATACAAGAGGGACACTTCCAATAACATTGGAATCAGAGGCGAAAAATAGCAGTTGATTATGGCGATGAGACCATCTTTATGAGGAAAGCTGATCATTCAGATGTAAGTTGAAATGATGACAACCATAGCATAAACCCATGTATGTCCTAGTAGAATATTATAATCCAAAGTTTCGATGATAACTTATACTTCAACGAAGATAGATTTTCCCCCTAATTGCACTTAGAAGGAGTTCAAAATCATAGAAGGTTTATATGTCCTTCCATCAAAGTCTTTTAATGTGTTGGTAAATTGACTCAGTTGGGGTGAACCAATCACCTTCCAACAAGACAGAGGCATGATGCAGGTTGAGGCTCCCTCATCCACAACCTGGATCATAAAATCAAGCTGAGTTGAAAATCGAGGGTTATAGCTTTCATCAGAGAAAACCACTATGATGGAATCTAATGGATCCACACACCTGATATTTGACAATAAGGCCTTCTTTTGGGTGGGGAAATATTTCAACACTTCAAGAATCAACATAGTCAAAGGAGACTGAGCCAAGTCTTCAACTAATTGTAATTTTGTGAGGGCCTTGAACAAGTGTTGAAAGAATATTTATGGGTAACACACTTTAGAGGCTTAATAGTTAATTCCATATGAACTACATGTGGAAAAGGATCAGATGAAGGTGGTTCTAAACTAGTAGGTTGATTAGTAGCCTGACCATTCGATGGATTTGCATTACTGTAGTCCTTATTTTGAGTGACCACCATGATATCAGACTTAACATTTGAGGAGGAAAGCATCAAAAGTGTGTTAGAGGAGGAGGCATCGCATGAAACCATATGGGTCTCCTTAATGGGAAACAGGTCAGTCAACACAACAAGAGAAGTGTATGACTTAAGGAATTTATTCACTTTAGTGTGATGTGAATAATCACTTGTCAAGTGATCCTCCTCTCAAAATAAACATGGGTATTGAGGCTTTGTTACTCATTGGAAGAAGACTTTGTTTGTTTATCTTGTGTTGAGGAATTTTTTGTTTTGTTACCTTTACATTTCTTGTTGCTTCAAGGTTTATTTTGAGACTTCTCTTTATCATATGAGATGACATTTATCTTGGAAGCAGAAGCTACAAGAGGATGAGATGGAGAGTTTTATGCAGGAGCAGAAAGAGAAATACTAGATGCTCTACTCATTGACTGTGACCTAGGAAAACCTATAATTCAATTGAAAGCATGACATTCTTTACTAGGTGGAGGAGGAACAATATTCGAGGGTCTTGGAGTGTTTGGTATCTTATCATAGAGCGTGCCTAATTGATTATACACTAGATCTAAATACTAAGCATGAATAATAAATTTCTCTTCAGTTACAACTCCACCTTTGGCCACATCTTCTGTTATCAGAGCTAACAGATACTTGACAACCCATTCCACTAAAAATTGATTGAGAACATAAGTCTTGACCAACCAGCAGTTGTATTTACACTCATGAATGTGATCCAAAATGTATGTAGAGTCTGATTGTTTAAAGTTAGTCAATATTCATGTTCCAGTTTCATATCCAATAAGCAATCGGAAATGTGTTAGGAAGGTAGTGGCTAAAGTGTTGAAGTCATGAAATGATGTTGTAGGTAATTCAATATGTCATTTAGTTGTAGTACTTGTAATTTTTCCTTCAAAAATACAGATTTGATTGAAATTATCATTAAGTAAATTGGATGAACTCCATAGGTAATATGTTATGACATGTGTCTATGGGTCTTCTCCAGGATTCCAATTGAACTTTGGGATATCAGAAGGAAAATTAGTTGGAATGATCAGCCACCATGGTCAATAAGAAATGAGGTCATTAGCAGGCCAGGGTAGATCTCATAATTGAAGAGTAGCCACAAAAGGAAACTTCCTATTAAGGTCTAGAGGTAGATGACCTAGGTATGAAGGGATATCTTGGGAAATAGGAACTTGCACTCTTGGATAAGGAGGGTTTTGATAATAAGGAACATGGTTACTAGAATATGGAGGGGTTTGATAACCAGCATACAAGTGGGTTTGTTGTCCAGTCCTAGGATGGTGATAAAGTTGCTAGAATGGTTGGGTTCGAATTTGTTGGCCTTGAAAAGGCATTTGATGTGATCCATATTGTTTCTCAATCGGGGTTTGGATTTCCCCCTATTATGGGTTTCATTAGGACTACGCCAAATTCTAACTAATTTGGCCTACCAAAACTTGAGGAGTACCTTATGCAAGTGATTCAGAAGGTGAGAGACCTTGTACAAGTTAAAAAATTGAGATCTCAGGAGAACTAGATACTATTGGAATGGGATGTAAAGGTTGGATCACATGTATTTGAGCTTGTTGAGGTGCTTATGGATAGGTAGGAATTTTCGACGAAGATGATATAGTTGGAGAATTCAACACTTAATCCCAATATAAATTAGGTTGTGTGAGTAAAGTAGGTTTCCAAACACTAGAAGCCATTCGAGGATTACGACGAATATAACTAGGTGGATTACCATATTGACGTATATCGAAAAAAAAATTTCCCCTACCATGGTAGGAGGGGATGATGGAGGCATCTGAGATTCGAATGGAGGGTACCCAACATAGAGAGCGTTGGGTTTTTGAGGGTAGCTTTGACCACTAACATAAGCTCCAACCTGCTGCTCTATGGTAGGTGTAGATGGAGGAATACGAGAAGACTACGTGGCATTCATAAGAGAGGTGCCAGACATTATTCCTAAATTGGATGTCATGGGAGAGGTCCAAGAACTGGAAGTCACACAACAAAAGGTACCAAATAACGATAGATAGCTAAGCGGAATGGACGGGCACCATATAACTGAGCTTTTGGCAATGTTACAAACATGGATGAGGATGTGACACTTGATGTCTCGACCATAGTGGTGGACACAATATTGGATTTGGAATCAGTTCTAGTCATGGTTAATAATCTCAATGAAGATTGCCATGAGAAATTTGTGGGTAAGCCTAAAGAATCAGGTAAAGGAGATTGTGTCTGAGGTTGAGGAGGTGAAAGAGGCTTGATTTAATAAAAGTGATGTCCTTTCCAATGAATATGAGTAGAATTATAAGGCTTTTCTTGAGGGAGCTCTTCAATACTCAAAAGTCTATATGGAAGAGGTAACCATTAGGCCCAAGATATATTGGTATTGTATAAGACAAAGGAAGAGAGGAGAAATCTCCCAAAGAGTCAGGTAATTATGGATGAGGCTCTTGAGGTTCAATAACCTTAGGAAACAAATTTTCTAACATGGGGAGATCAGATTCAATAACCTTAGGTAACAAAGTTTTAGGGCCTTTTGTTTCAATTATGTCAGTGTCACCAACAAGAATAAATATGATCTTGAGTTTGAAACTCAAAGGGATAGATGATTCTAGCTAATCAATAGCATGAGGGCCAGAAGTAGTTCCAGATGTCCTAATTTGGTGGCTTACATCTGCCTTTGTCTACTAGAATGATGATTAGGATTAGCCTCTCGAGGAAGTGGAAGCTTCTTTTTCATTCTACGTGAACGACAGTGAGGGGGATTTTGTTCTTCCACATTGGGCACTAATTTTTATTAACACAAAAAGAAGAAAATAAAAAAGAGGTTAAACTAGGAATAAAGGATTACCAAGCAACTCTGAACTACAATATACACCTTGGTGAATCAAGGACTTAACCTATGACATCCAATCTTCCTGAATGTTGCGTTTGGTGTATCAAAGTATACAAGGTGATAGAATTAGTTACCTATGGATGGATAACATCCTATAGGGGACTCCAAAAATATACATGATGGTACACGAAAGTTTTTGAGGCAAATTAATTACGTATCATTTATTTGTCAACTCGGGGGTTTCATAAAACTTGCGAAGCATGTATGCACAATATATGTTAGAAATTAACTTCCAATTTAGATCAATCTAACTACAAAACCAAATAAACTAAAACCAATTTCACCTATTCTAATTCAACAATCAATTCAAAAGAAATTATAGTACAATGCGTAGAATTGAAATATTAATCTACCACACTTGCAGGAATTGAGAAGCACACCACTCTTTCAGAAATGAAATGGCATGAAATGAGATCTACACTAAGGGATCATGTGTGCATTATCAAATTAGGATCCTATGAAATGAATAATAAAAACCACATGAAATGAAATGAAAGCAAAAACAATCATTCTTAACCTCTCAAATATGAAAATATATGAAGGAAATAAATCTTAGTCTATGAAAGCAATAAATCTTAATCTATGAAAAACAATAAATCTCAATCTATAAAAAATAATAAATCTTACACAATGTAGGTGGCTAATCCAATGATATGAGAGATGGAAAGTTGAGAGGCTCCAAATGCAAGCATAACCAAATCAAAATGAACATCACTCATGAGCGTGGTGCCAAATCTAAATTCCATTCAATACATGAGTAATCTTAACTTTCTACCTGAGTGTCTCCAACTTTACACATGCCTTTGAAAGGAGAAGGCTCTCCTATTTATACAAAAACATAAGAAGCTATCTCATTAATGAAGGTCCATTATTCTCTCCCTAGATCCCTAGAAAATCTCATAGAGTTATAGATGAAATATCTAATAATGAGACACATATCCTCTTTGACCTTTACCCAAATCTTCTTCCATATCTTGAGGGGAATTCTAGTTTGAGCATTGGAGGACACTTAAAGGTTCCTTGGAAGCTTCCAAATGATCTACACATCTCATGAATGTCAAGCCACTTTTAAGTATTAGAAAGTATATGTCATTTTTCTATGTTCTAACCATAAATTCACTTAAAATACTTGAAATCATTAGCTTTTGAACAACAAAAATTTAACCCAAATAATGTTGAAAATGAAGGCTAATGAAAGGTTATATGGTCATTGAGTTGCGACAAGTGAGTGAAATGCTGGTGATAAAGGTGAAAGTGGATGATATTTTGAATAAATTTTGGAGTCTCTACACACCCCCCAACTGATGTTATTGCATGTCCTCATGCAATCTACTGCATTTCTTAATCATGATTTTCTTTAGAATGAGCTTGGCTTATATCAATTGTCCTTAAAATATTCATTTGAAAATTTCATTTATTTTTGCAAACTATTCCTTATCATACATTGAATTGCAACATGTTTGGTTGGTTCATGTGTGACAACCAAATCTTAATTGGTATTGGTTCTTGTGTTTCAATACCTTGTTTATTTTTGTTGCAACAAAATTCATTGAACATATTTAAGAATGCATCTTTGAATCATCCATATAATATTCTCATAATTTAGTCTTTATTTGCAAATCACATAATGTTTGAAACATAATGAAATCATAGTGATTAGGAAAAGTATGTTAGGATGAAACGAAGTGAAATGGAATGAAGTGATTATGAAGAGTGATCATAAGTGGACATCCTTTCCTCGCCAAACTAAAGTTGTTTACATTTTTTTTTTAAATGAGAAAGGAAATATGGTGAAGTATTTTCCAAAAATTATAATTTCAGTATTAAGGAACTCTATGATTAAAATCTAGAAAATAACATACCTTTACTTACCTAGGAAGTGGACAAACTGTACATATGTAGAGAAGTTGTAACTATTGCTGGATCATGGAATAGAATGTAGAATTTCATCTGCTTCTTGGTTTCATAAATGGTGGATGAGGTGGTGAAAGTGGATTTTTTATTTATGCTACTAAATCTATAGCAAAATGTTGAAATGATATAGTCTTCACCTTCTACAAAACCCCATGTTACAATTCTGGTCACATGAATAAATGTCTTGTTGTTAAGCATGAAGAGAGGTCATTGGATTACCGACCATTGATGGATGTTGTTAACCAATGTGAGGCAAGCTCGTTGCTAATGTCAACGAGTGCCAAGGTACTTATGTACATCTTGCAAAGTGCAAATAGATGAGCTGAAGTCGAGCCAATTGGAACATCCAATGATCGAGGGGCATTGATATATTCCCATGATTATCAGCAAGAGAACTTGTTATTGAGGCATACAAGCCTCAAGGTACTAATAAGGACTCTAGCCCTGAACCTAGATAATGTGCTGATGTCGACAGACCAAGACTTGTTATAAGGATGGAATTATGAATTCCCTATCATCTAACACGAGTATGAAATGATGATTTTGGAAGGACCATGAATGAAAAATATTGCAGTGGATCAAGGTTTCTTTAATGGAAAAGAAAATGACAAGAGGGTAAACAAGTGAACGGAAAGTAAAAGGACAAATCAACATGTAAGCGAGCTGAATGTCTCTATGAATGGAAATTACGGAACATTTGAATGCAAAATGTAAATGGAAAATGTGAAGGAAACGTGCGATCCTTTACAAAGAAAATGGTGATGATGATGCTTAGGGGAAATGATTGGATAGATTATGAGTTTGGAGAGGAAGAATGATGGCATTTATGGATGAAAGAAATGGATTTGATTGGTTTATGTTTCTTGAAATTGCTTGTAGAAAACCAATCATGCATAATTAGCTTCCTTCAATTCTCTGAATGTACTTGAACCTAAAAACAAACATGGTACTGATAGTGCAACAAACGTAAGTGTGTTCATAGAGAAGTGATCAATTTCACTAGGTACATATGAAAAAATTGCAGAATTTCCAAGTTCATGACATGTCTTTGATTCAAATTATCATGGTTAGTCCAATTTCACAATTACGATAATTCCAATTTGTAAAAGAGAAAAATTCCTCAATTTTTCTTTGAATCATAGAATTTCATAAAGATAAAGAAATATTATTTGTGAAAACTTAATGATTCCTATAAAACAATCCTCAATAAAAAATTCATCAATCGATCCTGTCGATAAAATTCCTTTATAGTTCATCTTTCCCACATCATGCTTGAAGACATAATCATTATATAAAACCAATAATAAATTTTTATCAAGATTTTGACAATGTAAAAACTCAACCTTAACAAAATTCAATTCGCAATTTTAGTTAAGGTAAGCTTATTATGCCTTTATTCGATTAATTTTGTCTTGTGTTTTCTAATTCCTTCCTTTGTTTCTTTATTTGAGAGGTGTGTTTAAATGAATCACCACAACAACCTTCTCTCAATTTGCTCTAGTCATTAAATGAATTTTCACATCAAATTTTTATGACAATTTCCTTTTTTTTCTTTTAAAAGAAATTAAAAATGAGAAATTTAAACTAATGAAGTTACTGACAAATTAAATAGTGAAATATTAAAAACAAAACCTTGACATACTAATAAAAACATAACTATTTGTATATATAAATAAAATAACAAAAATTTGTAAATGATATATAAAATATATATATATATTATTATAATATATATATATATATATATATAATTAACACCATAATACAAAATAACTAAAAATCAAACAACATAAAACATAAATGGAATTTGCCATGTATGAAACGTTTTCTGTGTACTCGGCATGAGCGAGATATGTGATCAAGGATTTTATTCAAAGTCTTTGGCAGCCAATCCATGAATTTAGGTGAATAAAATCACAACTTTTTTTTTCAAACCACCATAGCATTCAAAACCAGATCCGATCCTTTCATGGCCACAATTGTTTTCTGTGCAGAGAATTGAAAATCTATTTTTTCTCATGCAATCTTGGAAATAAGGCTCCAAAGAACCATGAAACTCTCTCAAACAGTTACAAACTTGAGAAAATATCTCCTATGTAATACAACTAACCCCATTTTGAGAAAAACCCATGTTTTATGTTTTTGAAATTCGTTTCTATTTGGCCATAAAATGTGTTTTAAAATGATGTGTCGAAAATTGCCTCGCATTTCTAGCAAATGCTCAGGTTAAAAAAACTAGCTATGGAATCTTTGATGTCCACCACCAAGCATGGATGAGGATGAGTGAGAGGATTTTCACAACAATTTAGCAATCAAATATTACCATAATTGATTGATAGACACAATCTCCTCTACTAGAGTGATTATTGCAGAGAATCGTGGCTCCATCTTCTGCTTCTAAAATAGGAATGATATCATTTAATTTTAACCCCAATGATCCATCATCAGTATCCTTTGTAGCACAATGCAATTGGGTTGATTTTATGAGAAGCCTTCACGGGTTATGGCAGTCGTTGCCCATTTTTCTTATTATACCCCAAACGATCCAATGAGCTTAGAGTTTGAATGAATATTTTGCATGATTTTTATATTAAATGTTTTATTTGCAGGTTTGTTTTGAATTCCATGTCCATCAACTCATATCAACATTTATCCTATTGTGTTTGGTGGTGACATCTGCCTTCATAGAAACGAAATACACTGAGTAGAAACACACACCAAATTGACCAATCATCGTTAGCACCAGTTGCAAGAACTTCCATAAACTCTTTTGTGCCAAATCCTGCAAGGTTGTTCACCAAATTTTGTCATGCCAATACCACTGTCAATAATGGTCAATGATTTTTATTTTTTGCTTTATGATTTTTATTTTAAATGATTTTTTTTTAATTCAAATTTGTTGAATATATATATCTATATTATATTTCTATTTTTTAAAATACATACATTTATAATTTGAAAATAAGCACTTCATTTGATTTTAATTATTATATATTTGTTTCAAATTATTAAATGCAGAAAATAAATATTATCTAAAACTTTAAAATTCTAAAAAATAATGCAATTAAGAAAAAAATGTAATCAAGCTTTAAAAAATGCAATCAGGCTTGATTTTATTTTTCCTAACTCATCTACTTGGTTTTTTATCTTTTATTTTTAAGGATATGAATGTTTCCAAAGGAGTCATGTATGTAAAAAAATGATAGATATACTCATATGCACTTTTTAAATATATTCTTTGACATGTACTAGTGTATGAGAGACCAACTGTCTTGATTGAGATGATGTTAGAAGGTGTTGAAGAATGGAACGTTGGGATCTAATCACTGTCCTAAACCAATATTCAATTTAATCTTGTCTTCTGTGGATTACTTCTATCATGCCATGCAAGTCCTCAGACATGTGATCTTCATTCATAGAATCCGATGATAGGCATGCATGAAACTTTTCTATCTCAAGTTCCAGCAACTACTCTTTATCGATGAGCATCCATGGTTCTTGGACCTTATCTGAATCTTCTTCTTCTAGTCATTATTCTTCAATGCCAGCTAGTGAATCATTTTACAATACCTCAACATTGTAAGTGGATTGAGGTCTTTTATTGTTGCGGATTCAAAATGGTTCTGGAAGTAATGGGAAAGGTTGAATTGAGATTAAGGGTGAAACTGATGTTGTGGTGGAGTTGAATGGTATGGATAACATTGAGATTAGTATTTATGATAGTGAGGGAAAGATTGAGAATATGGTGAGTTTCCTCTATAAGGCTCTTCCCAACCCTATTTCGAAGATTGGTTTTGAGATTGGGATTCAGATGGCCAAGGCTACTAAGGAAAATGTGTTTGCTAATTACTTTGAGATTTTTCTGCATAAACCTGAAATTATGCAAAAGGATATTGCATCATATTGGTTTGATGAGGCTGCCATGGTCCTCTTCGAGCTACATAACAGAGATGCTATTTTTCTTGATTCACTCCATTATCCTTTTGGTAAACTGCCTTTAATCCTGGTAATAGTGGGCAATCTTCACTAGTAAGTGACCTTGCAAAAATTTTACAAATTTTAATGTTATCAAGGGGAAATTCATGAAAAGAATGTTTCTTTGTACATTTAGGGTAAAATAGAGAAAAATTTTCAACTTCTTGCTTTTTTTGCATTCTTAGCATCTCAATTTTTTCATTTAGATTACCAAGAATGTTTTGCAAATTTTTAAGTTCAGTTTGACTTACCAATCTCATTGTCAGCTTACTTTCTCTTGTTGTAACTAGGTCCTGAGGAGACCTTCCATACTTTTCTTTTCTTCTTGATATGTTCTTTCATAGTTCACAAATCTCTTGAAAAGAAAATTTATGAACATCTCCTTTTCCCACTAGGTCAAGAAGATCAATCGATTCATACTTTATAGAATTTAGTAGGAGAGTTGTTAATATGTATGATCCTAATTTATGCATTTTAGATCTTTTGATATTACACGTAAATCTCTCCACTAGGTCTTCTAGATTTTTGTCCTCTTTTGGATTCATCTTAAAGATTTCATTTCTAAGGAATTGAAAAACACACCACTCTTTCAGAAATGAAATTGCATGAAATGAGGTCTACTCTAATGGATCATCTGTGCATTTTCAAATCATGATCCTTTGAAATGAAGAATCAAAACCACATGAAATGAAATGAAAGTAAAAACAATCATTCTGAACCTCTCACACAGGAAAAGATATGAAATAAATAAATATTAATCTATGAAAGCAATCAATCTTAATCTATGAAAAATAATAAATCTCAATCTATGAAAAACTATAAATCTCACACATTTTAGGTGGCCAATTCAAAAACATGAGAGATTGAAAGTTGGGAGGCTCCAAATGCAAGCATAATCAAATCAAAGTGAACATCACTCATGAATGTGGTTACAAATCTAAATTCCATTCAGTACATGAGTAATCTTAACTTTCCGCCTAAGTATCTCAACCTTTACACATGCCTTTGAAATGATATGGCTCTCCTATTTATACAAAAACATAAGAAGCTACCCCATTAATGGAAGTCCATTAATCTCTTCCTAGATACCTAGAAAATCTCATAGGGTTACAATTCAAATAGGTAATAATGAGACACATATCCTCTTTGACCTCTATCCAAATCTTCTTCCACATCTCAAGGGGAATTCGAATTTGAGCATTGGAGGCCACATAAAGGTTCCTTGGAAGCTTCCAAATGACCTGCACATGTCATCAAACTCAAGCCACTTTTAAGTATTAACAAGTATATGTCATTTTTCTATGTTTCAACCATAAATTCACTTAAACTACTAGAAATCATTAGCTTTTGGAAAACACAAAGGTAACCCATATAATTATGAAAATGGAGGCTGATTAAAGGTTATATGGTCATGGAGTTGCTACATGTGATTGAAATGGTGGTGATAAAGGTGAAAGTGGATGATATTTTGAATTCACTTTCGAGGCTCTACAGGAGTGCAATCTGTAGTAGTGTTTTCTAATGCATAAATGTTCGATGAGAGTGTTCCCATTTGCTTTACATGTGTGGAGTTCTAACAATATACCCAAAGTCACGTGGAGTATGGTCCTATACACTAAAATACATGGAACAAGATTTCACCCTTGGGATCCAACAATGTCAAAAAATGACAACTCCTACATTTAATGATGTTTAAACACATCTCTAGGCTAGACCTCTAAATGTTTGTGATAATGTTACAAATTCTCCTTGGGTTCATTCAATAAATTTTATTGTTTATCTTTGATTATGTTTCAGTTTTAGGGCTCACCATGAATGTCACATGAATATCCTAAGATGAAAATCTAGCATGAGAAAATCGAGATTCTTTCTCTTTCATTCAAATGAAGCTAAGTAAGGGAAGAAACAATCAATACACAACAAACTATATACAACAAGCAAGACACAAGATGCAATTTCCTTTCCAATGCAACTCTTCCTATACTAATTCACATGCAAAACCATAAATGTTGATGCAAAATTTTTCTTTTCACCACGCATAATTTTTGAGATGAAGAAAACTAAGATGAAAATGTTTAATTACTAATTCAATTATACTTTTCAAAATCAGGACTAGAACAAAAAGTCATCTAAGTGATCAATAATCAAACTAAATTAGTTTGCAAGTGACTAGGTGATAAGAACAAAGAAAAGTCAAAACCAATTCTTATCAAAGGAAAACAACACAAATGCAAATCAAATGGAGGCCTTAGGAGACCAAAATACACCTAAGACTGAGGGAACTTCATCTAGAAGTAGTCTGACAAAAGATAGTGTCAATAACTAAGGCAAAATTCATGCAAAAATAGGGTCCAACACGAGTGTAGAAGAGGCATCAGTTCATTGCAAGATTGGTGCAAAGTGCGTCATGGTGAGGTGCAATGCTCTGTTAAAGGAATATGGGGTGTGTTGGGCCTAGGAAATAGGGTTTTAACACAAAAAATGCAAAAATCGTTCAATGAAATCACTTCCTAGGTTTGTTCCTAGTTGGACGGTAAAGCAAAGACTTGTCAAGGAGGTAATCAAACAAAATGGATAAGGATACCACCAAGGGAATGCTCTCTTCCCCAATATGGTCACCAATTTGTTTTATGGGATTTACGATTGTGGACAAAAGTATCTCCCCTAATTCGATGGCTAACCTAGAATAATAGAGAGACAAGGAACAAACTGTTTTTCCTTAAAGTAAATAGATTATGGAGTGAGGCCTACATAGAATCCTTCACACACTTCTCTCTTTCTTCAACTTGGAATCTCAAATTCCAACACTGATTGCAAAATTTAGAACCTACACAGTCATATAACACAATCCAAGAAACTATGAGATCTATGTAATATGATCGAAGTAATTCATTCAATAGACAAACATGGTATTGAAATAAGTGAAATAACAACATAACATATAGGGAAACAATGATTTCTTGTCATTACTATAAATGGAAGGACATTACAACAATAAGTAGCAATTGATCTTGTAGAAGAGCTCCTCCAAGTTGTTGACTGATCCTTTCCTTGTCACAATATGCACCTCCATTCAACCTAAATGAATGGAATGATTACCACTCACTACGGCAACATAAGTGCATAATCATTATCTAAAAGCCAATCCCCAACTATATAAAAGGGTGGGAATATATAGAGAAGTATGGTAATTTGGGAGTTCTTATCTAATTACCAATCTAAGTTAAGAGATCCACATTTGATGGAGGGATAGGATCAAAGGATAAGTGGTGTAAACTCCAATGTAGGGATGGATAGGTTCTCAATGTTTTATCCATGGTAAATAGTTATAACAAGCTTTGAAAAATCTTAGAAGTTGAATATTTCAGAATCTCGATCACTCTCCCATATTCCTAGAACAAATGCAGTTACAGAGGGTAGCAATCTTATGGTGACCAATGCAGGCCACAATGGAGCAACTTGCTAGTCAATGCACCACAGTAGGCTTACAGGGAGTGTTGGTTCCCAAAATCACTAAGATGAAGTTGTTTAGTGGTCAAACTATGGGAAATGAAAGGAACATGCTTAGGGCTTTGTGCTATATGATTAGAAGGGGGAATAGGATGTCAATCGATCCCATTAGCAGGCCCACAAATCCAATGCGGAAAAATGGCATATAACATATGTCCTTAACATCTTCATGGGAAATATGATCCTCTCTCCTTCTCTACCACATATTTGCATCATTTATAAAGAATTGTACAATAACCTTCACCTTGTCCTCCTATGAAGTAAGACCCAAGTATTCAAAATACTGCTCCATATCCCAGAGAAAGTTTCCAAGTGTCTTCATGCTTCTCATCCCAACATATGAATTTGGTTCCTTAATATTTATGTGGGAATCTCCTCAAATCAAACCTTTCCCCACTACGTTCCTCAAAATCACAATCTCATTTTGAGCTTTAATAAGACTCTTCTCCAATTTTGTGATCTCTTCTAAACCTTAATCCTTTGTAGATTTGAATACCTTGACTTCACTAATAGTTTGATAGTATTCCCGTTCTAGGTGTTCATACCTCACCTTGACAGCATCATGAATCTCTTCTTGCTTAGTGAAATTATCTCTAACTTCGTCATTATCAGCTTCAAGTGCCTCCATATTCGTGTTAAGCACATCAAACCTATCCAACATATTGTTCATAAATAATGCCTCAAAATCCGTGCTAGATTCACCTATAATATGTGGTTCATCTCTAACACTTTCCCTCAGTTTACTTTGCGAAAGTGTCATGACCATAAAATGTGCCTTCTTTCATCTTGGACCAACCTTGATGCCTTTCCCCTTCTAAACTTCCTTATGTCTCATCAGAGTTATGTTACACTTCAACCAACAACTAATATGCAAAGATATCTTTCTACAAAATGGGATCTGATTCCATATGTCATGGGCCCATGTTAGCAATGACTTCCCATTAGATGTGATCACGGTGCGACATCGCCTAAGTTTTTCGTTTCACCATTACTCAAGTTTACGAACTACACCTACCTTAACACTTGGTCAAATTTCATTATGTGTTCACCTCCAATTATATATATGCATAAAAAATAATTATACTTCAATTCAATTATGTTTCAAGTGCAACAGATAAAAACATGTACAACACATTCATAAAGGGAGTAGAAATTCCCAATAGTTCACCAAATCACTTATAAAATCTTTTTCAACGTTATTTTACGAGCATAAAAAATTTTACAATGTCATGCATCTCCTACATGATTTCCTGAACAAGTGCTTCCAATCATGTATCCCTTGTGAAAATTGTGTTTAGCATAGGTTTACATGCAACCTATAGTGGCCCACACCCAACCCGTGTCACATGTGGTAGCTTGGCACAAAACTCTCTTACCTATACCCTTGCGTTCGACCTCTCATGTCACCTGTAGTAGCTTGTGGCCTTGTCCTGTAGCTATAGCAGTTTGTGTCCCACGTTATACCTATAGTTGCCTCATGCTCTGTCGTATAGCTCGTAGCGGCCTATGGCCCACATTCCACCTGTAGCATTATGTTGTTTTCAGCCCACCCAATCTCTCTTGTCTGCATTATGGGCCGCCCTATAGAAAGCCAAAACCTATACCTAGACATAGCTTTACAATCCTACATATGGCCCTCTATACGAGCCTCAATGTTTCCCTTTTATTTTTCCATGATTAATTTTGGTTCATGTGGTTCCTTAGCTCATCCTTGTTTGTTTCATTTTTAACTTGGTCATGTTGGTGATTGCTTAACCAAATGCCAAATCTATTTTATTTATTTTCTTTCCCCTTGACTTCACCAAGAATCACATTTCTTTGTGTGTGTCGACCCATGCGCTGACTTACCCATGTCTTTCCCACCCGACCTAACTACTCTTCAACTTCTTACACGAGCCAACTGACATGCACTCAGGTGGACGCCCTCGCACATATGCACATGCACATCCATTGTTCACCTGCTCAATTTGCATGCCTATGTCACCTCTCCTCCACATTCCTGTCATATGCAAAACTGCATGCCCATCATGTTGGGCAGGTACCTGCCACTATGACACATTCGTAAGTTATATGTGTGCACCTTTGGCTCACCCACAATCTGTGTTCGGTCAAATGATCCCAACACTTGATTTTAGTTTTTCAACTCTCCACGAGTTGGTGGATCATCTTGGGTACTCATCAACCCTAGGCCCTAACACTCTGGTTCCCATTGGTGTACGCTTGTGTAAAATTACGTGTCTAGCTTCAACCACCTTTTGACAAGTTTTCCCAACCTTGCATTTTGTAGAAACTCTCTGTCTCACTAAAAAACCAACACCACTTCAAGATATCAGGGACTTGACTCTGGAGCCTTTCATTTTGTGATATTATTGTCTCCTTCCCCTCCTATCTTGCTTGTAAAATGTCAAGAACCAGACTTAGTGGCGTCTCCTATCATATCTTTTGTGAATATTAATGTTATTGATGAGTGATATTAATGCCAATAGAGGTTCAAGGAAACGTTTAGGGGCTAATATTCATAGCTAGGCTAATTTTCCATGTCTTTTCCAAAAAAAGGATTCACCAATTTCCATATTTTTCTAAAAATTTATTCACCCACATTTTATAGTATAAATTGTTTTACCATAAAATTCACCAAAATTTCATATAGACTAATATAAAATCGTTAGAAATATAAATAATTTTACAAAAATATTGCCAAACATTTTACAGTTTGCATATTAGGGACTAGTAAGTTTTATGAAAGTTTTTAAACTTGAAAATAATCTTCCATAAAATTTTCTTTTAGAGGTTGTTGGTATTGTGATACGAGATAGTGAGAGGCAAAGAAGACAGAGAAAAAGGAGCATTGGTATAGACTTAGAGAAGGTGAAGATGTTGAAAATTGATATGAAAAAGGAGATTGTGTAAATGTTTGGTACGTGCCATCCTGGCTATACTATAGAGTCACTTGTGGGAGATTATGCTAGTTGGATTATGAATGCATAATTTTATAGCTTTTACACACTTGAGCACTTTCAATTCAACTCAAGCCAAACCAAGGGATTATTGTTCATTCTCATAGTGGGTTTATTGACTGTGAATGTTTTTTTGTATTCATAATAATCTCTTATGTTTCGTGATCTTATCAAGGAATAAGGACAATAGTGGTTTTATGTTAATTATGATTTGTATAGATGTCTTAAAATTTAGGACGGTTATAGTGTTACTTAAAATTCAGAGACAACTATGAACAAATCAATTTAGATAAAATTTTAAATGATATCAAACTTATTATACATTCTAACATTTTTTGGTCAAATGAAGGGATTGTTTGTGTTATAAAAAATAAATGTTCATGTTCAAGGTGGGTTAGTAGATAGTGAATGATTTTGACATGGTTTTGTATTCATTATAATATTCAGTAATAATTAACGATATTTCTTAATTATGATTTTAGATAGATGTCTTAAAACATAGGATGGATTTGCATCTTTTTTTAAGAATTAATGGTGGCTTTTAGAATTAAAAATTATAGTGTTGGAGAGTTTTACTTATTTATTATTATTATTATTATTAATTTGGAAAGAGTATTTGTATTTATAGTTTTTTTTTTTTGGTTTGCAACAAATAGATCCATAATTACACAATTAAGTGATCAAAATTTTCTGATGGTTTTCTCCTTTCTAATATGAATTCATAATTTTCTTGAGGAGAATATGAGAATATATTCGAGGAAAAAGAAGAAGATTTTGAATATATATACCCTACAAAACTACCCCAACAAAATACAAAATTTACAACACAATTGTTTTAAGTACACTTCATCTGCCATTAGAAATTATAGTGAGCATGATTTGACCAATAACCTTTAATTCACCTATCTTCAGTGTACACCGATTGTTAGCATACTTGTGTGCTTATATGTTGATGTCTCTTAAGAAATGGAAATATGTTTTGGATGGGACATCTTCCTCAATTTTATTGATTCTTTTCATGACATTTTCCATATAGTTCTCCCTTTGGGAGGGTGTCTTTGAATACTGATTCATGATTACAAGAGAATATCCCATAGCCGTAAGTGTGTCGACCTGATGTTATTTTTCTAACAAAATTACCTAATACAACCAATATATCTATTCTTTATTATTTGTCCTATGACTAAGACCCCATGAGTACTTGAAAACTTTGTCCTTCTTTGAGCCATAGAATACCCTCACCCTCCAACCACCCTTGTAGTGTTGGTAAATTTTGAATAATAATGGTCAATATTAAATTTTAAACTATAACAAGTTTATTGAATAATATTTATAGGTTGGAAATAATTTTCTTTCACTAAGAAGAAGATTGATTACATAAGTAGTCTATATGTTAAACTTGCAAAATTGTTTTTAGTGAATATGGCTAGCATAATAACGATTAACAAGTGGTGATAATGTTCTTGAAGGTAGTTGGTTCTATAATATATTTTTAAGTTTAACATATATTTACATGGGGTGTCTTAAAATTTGAAGGGAATAGTGTTGTAGAATTGTGAATAATTATAGTTGAGATTAAATTTTAGATAATGGCAAGTGTATTGAAGAAAATTGATAGCTTGAAAATAATCTGTAAAAATTTATCTTCTTGACTCATAAGATGATTGAGGTTAGGAATGAACGTTGCTTAGACCTGGGTACCACAAAGAGAAATCCAGTGGCAATGATAATTGGCAGAGTGATTTGTTAATGATGAGCGACCGGATAGGTGCCAAAGTGCTTGGTTGATTGTGGGAGACTGAGATGAGTAGGGTGGCAACAATGACAAGTGGTAGGTCTGGAGTGGTTGATGATGATTTAATAATAACTATGTAATTACGTATTATGTTAACATATTTATGGGTTAGCTTTAATACCTAGTAGCACAACCATGGGCTTATATGAAGTTAAATTATCAAATGGCTTGAGGACTTGAGAGTAGGAGGACATGGCATGAAAGTAACATTATTGAGTAGATGATGTGGCACACTATTAACATGACATATACCAGGTGGAATCAATCCTTTTGGGTGGTAGAGTGGCCTATTTTCTAGTGACACATAACATCACCTAGAGGATTCCACATGGAAGGATAATGTGACTAGGTAATAAGAACAAAGAAAATTCAAAAACAATTCTTATCAAAGAAAAACAACACAAATGCAAACCAAATGAAGGCTTTAGAGAGACCAAAAGACACTAAATACTGAGGGAAGTTCAGCTGGAAGTAGTCTGACAAAAGATAGGGTCAATAACTAAGCAAAAATTCATGCAAAAATAGGGACCAACATGAGTGCAGAAGACACATCAGTGCATTGCAAGGTTGGTGTAGAGTTGGTCATGGTGAGGTGTAATGCTCTGTCGAAGGTACATGGGGTGCATTGGGCCTAGGAAAGAGGTTTCTGACATAAAAATGCAAAACAAAGTCAATGAAATCACTTCCTAGGTTTGTTCTTGGCTAGATGCTAGAGCAAAGATTTGTTGAGGAGGTAATCAAACGCAATGGATTGTAGGTTTTAACCCCATATAGAAATTACTTGCATATGAATTCTAAAACACATAAAATAAACAATGTGAGAGCATAACACATAAAACACATATACATAGAGATTTTCCCACTGGATCCCGAAACCGAGACTACCAACTTGATTTTTCATTATTTTCCTTTCAATGTTACAATACATATTTATGCATGTCAAAGCATCCAATATAGTGGACCGAAAACCATAGCGTCCAAAAAACACGTGTGAAAATCATGCAAAAAACCATAGGTGGGTCTGCCTAACCTAACATAGGGTCCAAAACCGAAATTTTCTGGGGTGCTGCCCCAAACCCAATAAAGTGGGGTTACAAGTATGCCTCGAACTCCTGTTACACTAAAATTTGTCACCATGACTATTTGCAGTTAGTATGGCTCCATCAATAGTCATACTATCCTCCTTCGCAAGCCTTATACCTCTGCTCTCCATGTCAAACTTCAAGAAAGAGAGAAAGTCTTTAAAAAACATGTTTATCTCTAGGTACACAGTTTCTCTCTACCTTACCTGTGTGTACGCATCCCAAGTTCGCAATACCTGCGTCCCTGCACGCTCTGTATCTCAAGGGATGGGTGCGTACTCCTGTAAAGGTCAAAAGACGCGAGTTTCATCTTAAAAAAGTTACTTGTGGTCATTTCTAGAGCATTCTAGAAGATTGTTTGATGTGTATTGAGCGC
>APFE031620490.1:24952-36008 GCA_000404065.3 Pinus taeda
TGTAAACCTGTCGCTGAAAGTGAGAAACTTGCCATTGAGGCATGCAAGCTTCAAAGTACTGAAAGGGTTGTTCCTAAGTCAACTTCTTGGATAATGAGCTGATGTCGACAAGAAGCGACCCATCACAGGAGGGCCTTAATGAATCCCATATCAATGACATGGAATGAAGCAAATGATTTTGGAGGTGAAAACAAACTGACGATATGGGGGTTTAGGGTGGCGGTCATGAAGGAATGAAGCATGAATGTATTGCAGTGGGTGAGACTCAGGTGAACTGTCTGAATGACTTCTCTTGAATATATCGGCGACATTGACGATGGATTGGTAGCGTTAACCCCAGAGATGGATGGTGTGATGGACGAATGGTGAAGACCAGTGAACGAAACAACCTAACCCGGCATGGATGCAGAAGGAAAGTGTCATGTTCAAGAGTGACTTGCTACCAGTAAAGTTCCTTCTTGTTTTCTTCCCAATTTTCCCCAGTCATTGCTGACCAGTACCTCTTTATTTTTTTCAAGCTTGAGGAGGATAACATATGCTTGTTCTATAATCTACCCTTCGGGTGAACATGTCGCTATATTTTAGCGAGCCTAGCGACAGTGAAACTCGTTCTCATCTTGTTGGATGAGTTTGTCGCTATTAGTTTTAACGAGTTTAATGACAAATACAACTCGGTTTCTTTCAATTTTAGAGAGTCTGAAAGAAATGGAAAGAAGACTCCGAAAGTTCTTTTTCGTTGTATAATCCCTTAAGTCTGAAAAAGCATAAAATAATACAAAAGGGATGAATTTTCGATAGTTTTAACAAGCCGAACAAGACAAGCGCTTGATCTTTTTGTGTAATAATCCCTCAGGTCCAAAAAGATTAAAATCTAGAGGAGGAATAGCACTTCCGATGCCTTTTTAACGAGCTGGAGAGGCCAATCGCTCGGCAATCTTTTCATATTTTACAAGTCAGGTGAAAAGAGCTTAAAGAAGACTCGTTTTCGAGGAATGAGTGATGGTTTCGGGTAGCAGCTAATTCCAAATAAGGTTTGGAATTTTCCAATCATGGCAGTGTTACAAGGATGGCTAGCAGAATCACTCTTCGCAAATGTTCCTCGAAGGGGTAAACAATCATGTGGGGGTGAATGATCGGCTAAAAATAGAGTGGAGGTGATGGCGAGAACACAACCAAGGCTCAAAAGTTGGCGATAAGGCATTCACAATGGTTATTTTACCTGTTCATTTTTTAATGAGCTTAAACGTGGGGAGAAACACTTGCTCATGACTTATGTTTATTTTTAACGAGCATGAACTATGCGCTAAAACTGCTCGCGGAGAGTTTATTTTTTAACTAGCTTGAACTCTGCGACAACATTGCTCGCCATGATGGTCATTGATTTTTCGATTTACCCTTAACATTTTGTTCTTTCAAAGATAGTACTACCTGGTCATCTGCTTCATCAAACCGATTAGAAATGAAAACATATGCATGATAAATGAGTCAAAACACTAATATTTTACTTGAATTATGTGCATAGTAAATTAAAAGTGACTTTTTACCTCTCATTTTACCATTTCATTTGAATTTGGTTTGTTGGAGCTCTGGAGGTGCTTTTCCCCCCTGATTTTCACCAATGTATTCCGGGAGATTCTGTGGACGATTCTCGATGTCGTTCAAACCAGGTAGGAGCTAAACTTGTGCTCTTTCATTTCATGCCTTTCATTTTGGATTTTGAGCTCATTTCCCTGTTCTGATGAGCCCCTGGGGTTTGAAGAACTCACCCTAGGATCATCGCACCCTTCCTTAGTCAAAAGGTGCGATGCATACTGATGTCTCCACTGACTAGTCAGTATGCATCGCTCCTAGAACACTTGCAGGGGTGCGATGGGCATAGGGAGGAAAATTTTTGCATGGTTTCCTCATGAAATTTTTTCCTGTTTTCACCAAATGAAGATCCTGCTTCTTCCCTTGTTTGTTTTTCAGAGATTCATCGGAGGAAAATGGTTGTCACATGGCGAGAATGTGAGCATGAAGAAGAGGACGATGTTTCTTTACATGATTCGGGCACAGTAGCTGCATTACGGAACTATGGCTTGCTGAAGTTTTTCCGTATCTTGAGCATGAGGCAACAAATTAGTTTGTTGCAGTATTTCATCAATGCTTGGATCCCATCAACCAGGCATTCCATATTAGGGGCAAATCAATCCCCTTAACAGTGGTGGACATCTATTTTCTGACTGGCTTGTCGAGGCATGGCGCCCCTCTCTCTTTATCAGGTTCCGCCCGTGGGGGTGAGTCTGTAAGGGAGTACATTTGCCAGCATTGCAAAGAGGGATCTCAGCCGAGTGCGGACGGTAAGATCAACATTCGAGACGTCACTGACCGGCCCTTGTGGACCATCCTATTTACTTTTGCTAGACTGCCTAGTAGTTCTACTCTCCATATAGCCAACAAATCTTATATGCAGTATGCCCTTGAATGCCTTGAACCAAAGGTGTTCAATTGGTGTGATGCAGTATTTTCTGTGATGAAGGAATAGTTGACCAAGGTGAAGAGCGGAAGATCTAAGAACTTTGGTTATGGTTCCATTTTGACCACTTTCACTTTGGAGCGAATCCCACTGATGCAGCCACAGTATATATAACTTGGCCTACCTCCACCAACAGAACCACGGATGCAGAGATGGGTTGATCTCATGTCTCGGCATGCTGGCCAACCCCGGATTTCATTCTCTGAGACCTTATTTGAGTGGTTTGACCGTCAGGAGATGGTCTATGCCAGGTTCCCATATGCTGGTATGGACTTCCGAGGTGATCCGGATTTGGTGCTGCCAGCTGGAGAGCAGTGGGGTGTCATGGGTAATTTTCTTCTGACCATATCTTTGTTCATTGTTGCTTATAATGTTCTTATATTCTTCTGATCAAGACTAATCAAAACTCATGTGCTCATGCAGATGTTGGCCCAGTTCCACCAATTTAAGCGACATACTACTGGAGTGTCGAGTCGATGGATTAGATTCTTACACATGATTGCACAGGCCGTGACTTGTTACCACCAACACCATTAGGCTAGGGTGCCCCCTAGCATTTTTGAGTTTTGACCAATTTTGTCTTGGTTTCAGAACATTATGTACATACTATAAACAATAATGGAATATATTTTTGATTTTCGGAGCTTTATTTTGGTTCAGTTACATGATCCTACTGCATGTTGTGATGCTTATTTTTATAAATGTCGCAAATGTCTATCTAACACATAATTTTCCAATGAGTCTGTTAATGTGTTTAAACTTCTTGAAATATGCTGATATTGGATGAAATCAAACTGTCTTTCCAGGATTTTGACCCTTAGGAACATGCGATAGATAGCTGGATTTCGTACAGCATAGATGCCAGTGAGTTGTAGAATGACGAGCTGTGAGTCTAGCCTGACGACAAGTCGGCATATACCATGTGCGATGGCATCAGAAAGGAGTTCTATTAATGCGCTATACTCAGTGATATTTTTCGTAGACCGACCAATACATACTCCTCTGAAACTTACTAACTCACCGCTAGGATTGAAATTGGCCCATGTCGCAGAAGACAGATTCCGTGAGCTACGACTTGCTCCGTCGGCATATCCAACGAATGATTCCAGTAGGTTCGACATCTGCAATGAATGCAAAAAGTGGATTACTTAACCAAATTAAATGCTCTTGGCGAAAAAAAAAATGTAAAAAAAGCACGAGGACTACTATGCCCGATCAAGCATAGTAGCATTTGAGGTACAACCCGTTACGAGGTTGCGCCAGTGGAATCCCATCATAGTCCATCAACTCGTAGGCTCCTTTTGCTAATACTCGTTTAACAATATAGGGACCCATCCATAACGGTTTGAATTTTCCTGCTCCCAATTTATCGGATTCCTAGTCATAAAGCAATACCAGGTCACCCTCTAAGAAGACACAAGGTTTGACATTCTTGTCGAACTGTGCCTTGACTCGTTTCTTATGAGCCTCGTTAGCCGAAGCTGCATCACGATGGGTTTTGTCCAAATGGATTAATTCCAAGAAACGAGCCTCTTCTTCTGAGGTTCTAGGGAGAATATCGACTACGAGTTTGAGGGATGAGATTTCACATTGGACCGGTAAGATTGCTTCGAGACTGTACACCAATTGAAAAGGTGTGAATCTAGTTGCATTTCTTACCGATGTCTAGTATGCCCAAAGGGCCGAGTACAGGATTAGGTGCCAATCTCGTTTGTGGGCTCCAATCATCCTTTGCAGCATGCGCATTAGGACTTTGTTGATTGCTTCAACTTGTCCGTTAGCTTGCGGATAGTACGGAGTAGAGTTGTCGTGGGACAGTCCTAATTTGGTAGCCAACTCAACCATCATGTGATTGTGAAAATGCAATCCATGATCTGTGACTATGGCCTGTGGAACACCGAATCTGGAGACTACGTGATTGAAAAAGAAAAGGGCAGTCGTTTCGCCGTTGTTGTTTAATGTAGGCATCGCCTCGGCCCATTTGGTAAAATAGTCCACCGAGGCTATTATGTACCCATGCCCCCCGGTCAAGGTGGGGTTACATGTCATGAAATCTATGCCCCATTTGGCGAATGGCACAACAGCTACTAACGGTTGCAGCAATGTGGGTGGGCTTCTGGTTTTGCTATCGAAAATTTGGCAAGCATGACAACTTCTAACTGTGGTTATGCAATCTTTGAACATTGTTGGCCAGAAGTATCCTGCTCGCAAAAAATTTTGCGTCGTAGCATAACCAGATTGATGCCCCCCACATGCGCCTAAATGGCATTCATTCAAGACTTTTTCGGCCTCCTCAAGGGTGAGGCACCTCCACAGAATGGTGTCGATACCACGACGGTAAAGAGTATCACCGACAATCACATAGTCCTTTGCTTGGTATCGAATACGTCGTTGTTCGGAGCGTGAGGTATTATACCCGTATGTTTGTGTCTGGAGATAAATGATTATATCTCCGTACCACAAATCGCTTGAAGATATCAAAAACAAATTTTTGTCCACGATTGCTTCTTCGGATGTTGCATCGTTGGACGACGATGGGAGATCGCATAGTAACTCCGCGAATACCAGGGCTTTCTTTGATTTGGATCTTTTAAATTCAAAATCAAACTCTTGGAGAATCGCTATCCATTTCAAATACTTGCCCCCCAGCAACTGTCGCGACAATATATAAGTCATGGGGTTGCAATCTGACAAAATGGTAGTTTTCCTAAAGAGGACGTAGTGTCGAAATCTCTGTATTTCTTGAACAGCTGCGAGGGCTAGCTTTTCAACGTAGGAGTATTTCATTTCCGTATCATTTATGTTTCGGCTTAAATAATATATAGGATGTTCAATTCCATTGTCTTCTTGAACTAAGACCATTGCTATGGTCATATCTGCTACAACCAGCTACAGGTTAAAGTCTTTTTGATAATCAGGAGCATACATTAATGACGCTTGTATTAGAGATTTCTTTAAAGCGTCAGAGGAGGCTTGTGCGACCTAGTCCCAAACGAAGGGTACATCCTTTTTCAGCAGACGGGTATAACCTTTAGCTAGTTCAGCGTAATTTGGAATGAACCTCCTGAGGAAATTTGCTTTCACTTGGAGTTTATGAATCTGAAGCATGCTTGAAGGTGGAGGCAAAGCGATGATTGCCTGAACCTTACAAGGGTCGAGACGAATCCCATCCTTTGAGACAACGAAGCCAAGTAAACGACCAGAACTGACACAAAACACACATTTGTGTGGATTGAGTCTTATCTTGTAGTGTCGGCAACGTAGAAATATTGCTCTCAAATGGCGCGGATGTTCGGTCCGCTTTCGCGAATGAGCTGGGAGATCGTCGACATAAGGTTGAACGATGTTTTTGATGTCGTGGAAAGCATAGTTCATTGCTCTCTGAAAAGTCACCCCTGCGTTCTTCAAACCAAAGGGTAGCTTGAAATATGCGAATGTGCCCCACGGACAAATGAATGCAGTCTTTGACTGGTCCTGTGGGTAGATATTTATTTGATTATACCCGGAAAATCCATCCATGAATGAAACGATTTCGCAGCCAGCGCATTCATCAATAATTTGATCAATAAAGGGTGTAGGGCAGTTGTCTTTTGGACAAGCTTGATTTACATCCCTATAATCAACGCACACTCTAATTGTTCCTTGTTTTTTCATAACAGGAACGATATTCGATACCCAATAGGTTAGAGGAACAAGGTAAATGAAACCAGCATGGAGGAGTTTTTCGAACTCCTCCTTGATTGCAACGGCTTTCTTGGGGTGCACCTTCCTTAGCTGTTGTCATACCGGTTTGACATCTGGATACATCTTAATCTCGTGTTCAACTATGCTCGAGTCGACACCTGGCATTTCATCATATGACCAAGCAAAGACATCTCTAAACTCGCGAAAGATAGTGCTATATATTTCCAGTTCGGAAGAAGAACAAGGTTTGCCAACATGAATGTTCTCTACAACATCTGTTTTGGTCGAGATGTTTATGGCAATAGTCTCTTCGATATTAGATAGGTTTCTTTCGGAATCCGTCATGTTTACAGTATTCATCAGAAAGTCAAATACTGAAGGATGTTGTAGGTCCCTCGAATTATCTTCTTTACAAGTTGAAAGATGGGAATGATGGTGGTGATCTTCCCATGGTGCCCCATCGATCATCATCGATTGAATGATTCCTTCATCTGTAAGGTGTACTTGTGACCAAGGATCTGAAGGGGTGCCATATTCCTTAGACCTATCTATCCAAACGCTTGACGAGCGTTGATGCTAGTTTGCCTCCCATGCTGAGAACATTGATTGCTATAATATTTCTAGTGGGGTTAGAGGCAAAACCTATGACTGATCCAATTTAACATCGTTTTCTGACATCTTTTGAATGGAAGATATCATATTGTAGGTTTTTACATTAGCCACTTCCGCCAAATTGGTAGGAGGTGGTCGGGTAAAGGTTCCCCTTAACGTAGGGTCTTTTAGTAGGCCTACTCCGATATTATGAAGCATGCTAGGGCTTCCGTGGATCATTGGAATGCTTCTCGTAACTTGCGAACTGTTGGGGAGAAAAGTTTGTTAGTGGATGATTGTAATTCCTCCTTGGGAAGGAAATTCAATTTTCCTGAAGTAGGTCGACACAACAGCCGCCATGGCATATATCCAGGGTCTTCCTAGTAGGATGTTTTAGTCAAGATTTCCATCGATGACTTCAACATCAATTTCTATTGTTTTTCCCCCCAATTTGACTTGCAAGTTACTTAGTATTCCATACGGGGTGTACATTCGTCCATCAAATTCTTTTAACGTTGTTGACGATCGCGACAAAGAGAGAGACCCCAAAGTTTTCCACCAACTCATCGACATGATATATGTCAATGCCCCCTCATCAATAATTGATCTATGAATAGTTTTGTTGAGGCCTTTCACTTGAATGAGGAAAGCTAGTTGAGCTGGTAACTGAGGGTCGTATCCTTTATGATTAAAAGACACAAGATTGGAATCCGTTGGGTCAATCCCACCTATTGCTGACAATAAAGCCTACTTTTGGGAAGGGAAATTTTGCAGCACTTCAAGAGTAAACATCGCTGATGGCGATTGGGCTAAATCCTCCACTATATTATAGTGTTGTGCTGCTTGGGCACAAGGATTAAACGTCGATTTGTGTACTACTCCCTTTGGCGGTTTTATTGTTAATTCAGGAATGATGGGTGGCACGACTTCTGTTGAAGTCATTGTTGAACTACTAGGTTGTTCATTGTCCTTGTTGTTCAACATCTGTGGATTCCCATAATCTTTACTCCTTGTCGTTATAAGAGTGTCATTCAGTTGCTTCGAGACTGAAAATATTAGCACTTGGGACGGGGAAGCATTTTCGTTAGCAACCGTATTCGTTCCTGGGTTCGGAAACAGATCAGTCAATACAGCCGAGGTTTTTGAAATTTTGAAAGATTTTCTAAGTTCTTCTTTAAATGGAAAGTCCCTTGTCCAGTGATCCTCGTCACATATATGACATGGAGTTTTGGGTTTCACATTCCAAGAAGGGTTTGCAGAAGGTTTCCTAGGAGATGAGTCTCCCTGGTTTTTCTTCTTCCCTTGTTTTTTCTTCTTGCCTCCTGGTTGCTTGGTTTCTTTGCCTTTGTTTGTTGACACAACATTTACTTCCGAGGCTCGAAGTTCTTCACTTGCATCTTGACTCGAAATCGTGCGGGCCTTTTTGGATGTGGCCTTTGCGGTTTTAGTGCTTGTCGTGCATATCACACCATCGTCGGCATGAGAGTCCTTGTTTGATTTAGGAGGTAGAGGGATGGAGAATTTTGTTCTATGAGCGTCAGGGATTTTATCATAGAGCGTGCCAGACTGAGTATAGATCAAGTCAAGATATTGTGCATGAGCAATGACTTGCCCTTCAGTGATGACTCCCCCCTTTGCCACATCTTCTGTAATAGCGGGTAACAATGACTTAATAAACCATTCAGCCAATAGCTGATCAGGAACATATGTTTTTACCATTCTGCGATGACGCCACCACTCATGAATATGATCGGATATGTGAGTGGTTGTCATTTGTTTGAAATTGGTAAGCAGCTCAGTTCCTGTTTCATACCTGATAGGTAATTGAAAATGGGTTAAAAAGGTTGTGGCTAGGTTACTGAAGTTATCAAATGAAGCTCTAGGCAATTCGATATTCCACTTTGTTGCCAGACCAGTTAACGTGCGCTGAAAGAAGCGAAGCCGAATCGAATCATCATTGAGAGTGTTTGACGAACACCATAGATGAAAGGTCATCACATGATTCGATGGGTCTTCGCCCAGATTTCCATTGAATTTAGGAATATCCGATGGAATTTTATGCGGGATCGCCGGCCACCAAGGGGCGTAAGCAATTGAATCGTTCATTAGTCGACTTAGATCTGGTAACTCTAGAGTTGCCACAAAGGGCAACTGTTGATTTAGGCTTGGTTGAGCATACCCAGGATAAGACGGAATCGTTTGAGCAGTCAGTCTTTGCATACCAGCATAATGCATTTGATGTTCATAACTTTGGTAAGGTTGATGGGCATAAACATTATGATATGGATGATACTGCTACCCATTACTCGCAAAGACTTGTTGCTCATATCCTTGGTAGGCTTGCTGGAATTGCGGTTGTTGGTATTGCACCAGCCATGGTTGTGAAGCCATGGACTGTTGTCCAGCACTGACTGTTTGACCAAGATTGGGGTTGGGGTTCCCCATTTGAACCTGTGCCATTCCACTAGTGGGTGATTGTGGTTGTGTCGGAGGTACAAGAGATTGTTGTATTGCCACCTGCGAAACTTGAGGTTGGCATACAATTGGTGACGCTTGTACTTGCGATACAGCCAAAATAGTTGGTGTAGTGGGAATGTTTGTCATAGGTGAACTTTGTTGTATTGAGCATACAACTCTTGGTTGTTGAGACAGGACTGGTATCCAACTGCCAATTGTGATCCCAGCATCACCCAAATTTTTTTGCAAACTCATGCATGGTTTTCCTTCTGGGGAAGACAATGAAAGGGTATATGGCCCTCCATACGACGCTAATCTAGTGCTCAAAGGAATAATTTTCCTTTGGGGAGCAGTTTTCCCAAATTGACCTTGTGATGGATCAATTTGTTGAGACTCAATGTAAGAGATTCCAGATATAATTCCGGACGAACAAACGGGAACAGTCCATACTGTCAAAATAGTCCCAGGATGGACTCCATCCAGTGACTGAAAACTGGTTGGGATAGATGGCACGCCAGCAAACATTGTCGGAATGGCAGAAGGGGCTTCCGCTGTTGCTGTGTCAAGTGACACAGTCCTTGATGTTGACGGTTGTTCAGACATGTTAAGTCTATCCAAAATATTCCTCGGCGATTCTTCAAGAACTTCCGAGGGTGGGTGAATATTTTCTGATGAAGAAGGATATAGGGTGATCCCAGCTCCAAGTTGCGTTGGAGTGCTAGATGGAGGATCTTCCGAAATCTCTTCTATGGCAATCAATCCAGGAGGAAGAGGCAGACCCTCAGGTCCGTAAAATATTTCTGGTGCTGAAGAAGTTGTATGTCCTGCAGCAGCAGACGGTTGGGGAGTAACACCTTCTGAATCAGTTGTAGATGAAACCGGTTCAGGAATAGAAGTGTTAACCGTCACACTAGGATCAGTTGTAATGTCTTGTTGCTGTTGCGGAATTTCTTCCATAGAGGCAGGGATTCCAGAAATGTTCGGAGTAACCGGAGTCTCTCAAGATGTTGGGGTGCTTTCTCCAACCAACCTAGGGGACTTTGATCTGGTTAAACGAGTTCGCTTCGTCTGGAATGGCTTCGCTTCTGGAGTCAACGATGGTTGACTTGTAAGTCTCCGCGAACGATGGGGTTTTGATCGACTTTCTTCCACGATTACGGATTACTTGATAAACTCAAAATAAAAGGGAAAAAAGTTTTTCGAATTAAATGAATTTTAGACGCTTTGACACAACGTGTTTTTTCATTTTAAAGAGTCAAGAAAAAACAAAAGATGACTCTAGTCGCCTTCAATTTTAATTGAGCTTGAAGTGACAAGCGCTCAGAGGACCTTTCCCATTAAGGAGTCTGAAAAGGAGCAAAATGGACTTCTCTGTTGATCTAGGCAGAGAGGATTACCAAACCAATCGTAAAACTGCAGAATACGTTTTACGGTATTGCAATCAGTCTTCCCGAATGTTGTGTTCGGTGCATTACGATCGATAGGGCGGCAAACACGGCTTCCTAAGGATAAAGGATGCAGCCTATAGTGGTCTCCCAATATATACGAGACAGTACGTGGGATCACAAGTCCGTACTGGCACTTATCCTCAAAGTGGAGGAATCACCCAACCAGCACTAAAAGCAACAGTTACCAGGCTTTACGACGCCAGAATACGTCTCTAGCCTAGACCTCTAGATGTTGCGTTATGTTCCAAAGCGTTGTTAGATTCATTGAGATTTATTTTAAGTTGATCTTGCTTAGCAGTTTTCCTTTCAGGTTCACCACATGATGTATGTATAATTCCTAAATGCAGTCTAAGATGATAAA
>APFE031620490.1:37444-49102 GCA_000404065.3 Pinus taeda
ATATGGAAGGAAACAAGAATAGCTTTATTCAGATAAAAGTAGCAAGAGGATTACAACCATGAGCAGCTCTGACCCAGCATCATCCTCCAGCTAAGAGGCCCTTCTTTCACCTCAGGCAAAGCAAAATCACCCAACACTGTGAATGTACACAAGAATATTGACAGCACTTCTCTATAGATTACAAAATTCCAGCCTCTGGATCTCTGTGATGAGGGATCCATATATAGATGATTACAGAGAGGTCAGTCATCTTTTGGGATCTTGATTAGTGTATTCTCTCCGATAGTTCCTGCTTCCACTTGGAGAATGAAGATATCTTACTCATCACTGGTCGAAAATAGAGTGGCAAGTGTCAGAGGGGAAGCTTCTGGAAGATTCCATTATCTTCCACCTCACATTTTGGTCCCTGCCATTTGTCCATTCCCGACCATCGCACCCTACAGAGGAGAAAAATAGTATGCATCGCACCCTGTACATTGGGAAGGTGATATGCATCGCACCCTCTGCATGGAGCTTTCAGTATGGTCCAGTTTTGACCACTTATGAGCAGTTTTCAATGGAGAACTTATGGGAGATGATGTAATCAATTGATCTTGTTCCTTTAGGCAGTGAAGCAACCCTTTTAGGGACTTAAGAGCCCTCAGTTTATGGATTTGACATTGGGGTTGAAGTGCCCAAAAATGTCTATAACAACCGCCATAAAAAATTGTCCACATATCTACAAAGTTTCCATTTGAAAATCAAGTACAAGAAGGGAAACACCAATGATGTTTCAAATATCTTAGTCGAGCTTCGGTTATGGATTTGACCACTGTGCTCGACTCTTATGGACATGAGACTTTGGGGTGACCGCATCTTTAAAAGAGTGATTCAAAATTCAACAACACATATTATATGCTCTTGGAAGGCAAGAAATTTCCATGTTTTAACCTCCAAGGCACACTGTTATGCCATTTGGGAAACCTATGTGTTCCTACAAGTGAGCATGCTAATATTATTTTGGAGGCGCACTACAATTCATTCGCTGGACATTTCGGAGTTGAGAAAACAATGGCAATGTTGCAGAAGTATTTTTATTGGCCAAACTTTAGCCAGGATGTTGGGAAGTACATCAGATCCTGCATTGTCTATGTCGTTTCCAAACCAACAACCAAGAAGCAATGCCTATATACTCCTCTACCTACTCCTAGTTGGCCTTGGGAATCCATCCCCATGGATTACATGTTGGGCCTTCCTTATACTAAGCATGGTAACGATTGTGTGTTCATGGTCGTCAACAGATTCTCTAAGATGGTCATTTTGGTGGCCTACAAGAAGAGTATCATAGAAGAAGCCACTGCTAAGCTCTTCTTTGAACGATTGTGGGTACATTTTGGGATCCTAAAGTCTATTATCTAAAATCAAGACAAAAATTTCCTGAGTACATTTTGTTCAAGCCTGTGGCTGATGTTGGATACCAAGCTAACTAATTCCACAACCTTTCACCCTCAAAATGATGGCCAAACAAAGGTCATTAATAAGATGGTCGTGCACATTTTGGGCATGTACAACTTGAAACATCCACACACATGGGATGAAAGCCTCTCCTATGTCTAGCACAGCTACAACATAGCTCTCCATTCTCAGCTAGCCACAACCCCTTTCTGGTGGGGTTGGGATTCCAACCACTATGTCCCATTAATGTGGCCATACCATTTACAACTACTCAAGTACATCATCTCATGTCCATTATGAAGCTAACCAGGCTAGAAAATTCATTGAGCACATTCACACATTTGCCAGTAGGTCCATAATATATTGGACAAAGCCAATTCTAAGCATAAGCAGTGTTGATCAACATTGAGTGCCACACAATTTCCAGGTGGGAAACAAAGTTTGGTTACATTTGCAGAAGGAGCACCTCGTTAGGCCCCACTGTAAGCTTCACCAACTTTGATATCAACCATACACCATAACCAAGGATGTAAGGGACAATTCCTTCAATCTCAACATTCCACCCTTCCTTGGTCTGCACCTAGTCTTCAATCTGGACCGAATGCGACCATAATTTCATCCATTGTTGGACATATCGACATTGATCAGCAGCTGAAACCAGCAGAGCTCAACCCAAGTTGCATCGAGTAGGCCACAACTAATAGGATCATGGACACACATATCAAGAACACTTTTCAGTAGAGGATCTAACTATATCAAGTTTTCAAATTAGGCCAACTCCTTCACCAGGGCAAGTGGTTCACCAAGGACCATGTTCAACATAAATTTCCTCACCTCATGGAGGCTCTGCACGCAATGGGGACCATTGATTTCTAAGGGTGGAGGACTAATCCAAGTGGATATTTGTGGCCACCCTCCTATTCCACCTAGACTTCCATTCGATTTCGTCTCTTTCCTTGATTACAACAACCTTTACTATTTTTAGTAGTTTTTCAGGTCCTAAACTTCCGGAGTTGTTTTTTCCCAAAAACAACATTTTTCGAGGTCTATAGCAGGCCCATAACCATAGGCAAGTGCCTATAGAAAATCTTGTAGTAATCAGAGATACCTTTCCAACAAAGTATCGTATGTGCCAAACAGAGATCATATGACAAAGTTACGACCCTGGGAATTTGGTTGCTTAACTAACCCCAACAGGGCCCACAAACTCTTGGTGTTTCATCTCCTGGGATTAGGGTTTTGGTTTTTTATGGTTTTCCTTTGTTGTTCAATAATAAAAATTCTTGGAAGCCTCATTGTAACATAGTTGAGAGGCATGTATTTGCCACATCTCTTCTCATAGATAAGCTAGTCTATTTACATTCTATATGTAAGTATATTTTAGTTCTTTGATATTAATGTGTTAGGGTCTTATGCTTTTTCACGTAAAATGTATTTGTGTTATTCATTCTTTTTCAATTTTTGAGTAGCAGTTTAGCCTATGACTACTGTTGTTGTCATAGGCTCAAAGTTATTGTCTGATATCATTAGAGTTGTGAAGGGTCTCAGTCAGTGGGAGTCATGAGGTCACGCATGTTTATACAGTTAGCTAGAGTCAAGGGGGTTATGTTTCAGTTGTTCATCAATCAGAACAATACTAAATGAAGTTCACTCAGTCTAAAGTTTTGACAATCATGACGTTTGGTCATTAAATTTATTTTAAATTCTTATCCCCCATGCATGTCTACCCCATGTTTCCTTATTTCCCACCATATTCCCCATGACACCACTACCACTTCCCTATACTCATCACATGTAAAATCCTCATGTATAACATGCAACCCCCCTGTTAGCCTCCTGCTGCAGCAGGTTACTCATATTTCATGATTGACATTTTTACAGGCCAAATATGTCATACTTTGCATGCTGCAATGCTCCATATTTTCTTAACAGTCTCCAAGCTAAGAAGGCTACTCAGAGTTCATTTAACTGCCTTCCAAATTTTGAGAAGTTATCCCGGTGTCGTCAATTTTCAGTTAAAGGGAGGTCCAAATAGCTTAATCTTGGTCTCCCTAGGTTTAAATTTCCTGTTTTAGAATATAGAGAATGTAAGTCTGTCCAAACAGCTTAATCTTGGCAAATTCTTAGATAGGTAGAGAATCAAAGGAGCCCAACTACTTAATCTGGGCCCTTGGACGAAATAAGGGTAGTCTGTAGATAGGAAAGCATAAAAAGAAAAATTGAAATGATGGGTTTGCAAGTCTAAGTGCACCCAAACCAAAAGAAGAAAAAATGTTAGGTAAAGTAGGTTGGGTAGGTAGCTTTTGAGGTTGCAGAATTTTCATTGATCATCAGTTCCAGGTTTCAGGTGTCATCTTTACTCAAGACACAATCACCAGGCAGTTCGATGTAAAAACTCAAAACAGGTATAACTAGCTTCCTTTCTCCATCTCCCCCGAAATCATTTACTAATTTCCCCAAAAAGAGGTCAAGATCTGCTTGATACCTCTTAGTTTCATCATTTTCATATCATTAGCTTGGGTGAAGATCTGCTTTACTCAAAGATATTTCGTACTCTCTCTACAAGGTTCTACCCCCTCATTACAGCCTAAGTTCTCCCAAACTTAGTGCTTTCTTACCATCTCCATACTGACTACTGACATTATTATTTAACTCCCTATATTTCCCCATTCCCCTACTAAAATTATGTAAATCATCCCCTATATAAATATCCCTCCCCCTAGTTGAAAAATAACCATAAGTACCCCCGGGAATTGCTCAGTTTATCTGAAACTTAGCAAGAGCCCTTATGTTGCCCCTTCAAAACCATCTTCTGAATACAATGGACTCCTTCCAAAGTATAAAATCCCTTTGTAGGTTATCGAACCCCTTCCGAGGCCTCAAATGCCCTTTTGACCCACTTACTCACTCCTTCCGACCGCAATAGACCCCTTGTCGACTTCCTTAACACTCCGCAGATCCTAGAAAGCCAGATCGCATCACCATATCGCAAAATTATCACCACATAAGTTATGCCCCATCCATCGTTACCGGACGTGATATTGCGATATCGGCGATCGGCAGTCGCAAGCATCGCATATCCAAATAAAACACCTTCTCGTTCCCCGCCGACGCGATATTGCGATCGCATCGGAAAAGTTCATCGCATCGCCTTAAAACATGAGCACCCCACCATGTCACATCTGTACCAGGACCCACCGCAGGCCGACGTCACCCGCCGTATTGCTGCGTCATGCTGACGTCAGCAGCTAGAAGCCGAAAATCCGTGCAGGAAGAAAAATCGCACTTCGGAGCTCCGGAACAAGAAATAGAGGCAGTTTCGCGCATCGTTACGGTAAATAGGCCGTTTTGGGGAATCTTTGGGGAATCTTTTTATTCTTTGGCCCTTTTTGCGCCGAAAAAGCCCGAAATCGCCTGATTTTGCCAAATTAATCTAGTTTAAAGACAGGAAAGGACCAATGTCAGAGATTAAAGTGTATCAGATCAAATCAACAGGGAAAAAAGCATGTCAAAGAGTATCAGTAGGCGGCGGAAATCATCAATGTAGCAGCAAAGAGTATCAGCGAAGATTTCAAACAGCAGCCCAAAGCAAGAGAACATTTAATACCTTCCAGCAAAGTCAAAGAAAGAGGGCGAAGCCACTCAAAAGCCCTCAAATCATAATTATTGCACACTCAACTCACACTAGAACAGAACTACAAATCCCGAAGCACATTCATTCCAGCAGCACCACACCAAGCCTCCAAGGGCCACATTGCACTCTTTTCGATTCAGTTGCCTCTAGCACAGCTCAAAGGACTTACCTGCATTTAATTCCAGCAACACTTAGGTTTTTGAAAAGCTTTTCTAGCAGACCTGTTAAGGTCAATTGTAATAAATGACTTTCTGATATTTTGCCCATATATACCACCCTGAAAGATGGAGTAGTGGTTGGAGTTTGGTTGGTTGGTTAGTGAGTCGAGGAAATTGCTTAATCTTCTTCTCGACATTTTCTTCAAGCAGAGACCCGCACTGTAACTGTCATACTTTCTATAATCAAAGACTGTTGAGAGCATGGATTTCCAAACTGCTTGATGTGTTAATGGGCCAAGGAGTGATTACGAAATTCCTGTGCTTCTACATGATTCAATAAGTGTTTCTCAACTCTGTTTATTTTTCATGCTTGTTTTACCACCATTCCGCTGTCTAAATTGCAGAAAAGAAGAATAGCATAAGATTTGTTTAACTACACTTTAAGCTCAATTTATGTAATTTTTCATGTTTTCATCAGAAATAGTTATGGACATGTATACTTAAATGATCTTGTTTACGCTGTTTCTTTCACATATGAATGAAAGTTTAGGAATTCTTATCTGCTCCTAGATAATCATTCATCCACTTCTCCTCTTTATCAGTATGATGAAATGATTCTCCTTTGCCTTTCATCCTTGATCGTCATTCCATCCTTTCAGTAGATTGATAATTGTATCATGTGTGGCTATCCCACTCCTTAATCCTTTTGTGGCCAAGAAAACGCAATAGAAAACTTAATCCCTGACTCCACGCCCAATGGTTTGAAACTTATCACATCTTACCTTGCCTCTTTGCTTGAGATTTCTACCTTCCATCCAAACACAAACAAAAAAACCCTGAGGCAAAAGATAGCCTAAAATCATCAATAAAGTTGAATCATTAAGCGAGAGCCCTCTCTGATTGCAGGTGGGCTAGAACCTGCAATCCAAAGATTGCTTTGTGGTTACCTCAGTCGTATCCCTAAACAGGAGCCTAGGGACAACCTGAGTGATAACACCCCCATTACCTAAGAGACATTATACTCCCAACATTTTAATGATTTCCCATGTGCATTGAATTTATACATGATGTTATCCTATGTATGAACTATATAAGATGATGAATACATATGGAAAATATTGTTGATGGTGTTGGGATAGGGTCCCCTTGGGTCAATTTTGGGGCAAAAGCCCAAGTTTTGGGGAAAAAGCCCAAGTTTTGTTGTAAAGAATGTAAAGTCTCCACAAAATGTGGTCACGAAGCACGTAGATGGTAAAGTGTCATAAAAGGTTTTTTCCCTTCTATTATGTAAGTTTTGTCGGCTTTTATAGACCTACCCATGGTCCATGGACCATGGGATTGTATAAAAAGGAGAGTCTTAGAGAGTCTAAGGTAGTTCATAAGTTCAGTTCATGAAGACGAATGTAATGGGTCATTAGAAGAAAGAGTGAAGAGTCTTAGAGTAGAGGAGAGGCTATGCAACTATGTGCATAGAGGCCTAGAGTAGAGTTTGTAGCTGATTGCGCAGACCCCTACAGCTGAGTGCATAGGGAAGTATTGAATATGTAAGAATAACTAAAGTATCAATAAAGAGATTATTCTGGAAATATATGTGTTTTTTCTATCTATTTCTGCTATGAATGAATGCACTTTTATGCTATGAAGAATGATGGGTTTATGAATTAAAATTACCTTGATGATTGGAGCTATGTGAAGTGGAAATTTATTCAAGAATAGAAGGAGAGCAGGTCCTGAATATAGTCCAATGATTGAGTCTCCTCTGAGTGACGACGAAGGAGCAGCACAGGCTTCACCGCAGAGAACTGTCTAATTAATAAGGAAATGGTTCCCACGAATACCCCATCCGCCCACACCACCTCCATCTTCACCTCCATAGCATACACCTTCGCCCACATCACCACCACCTCCACCACATTTCAATATGGAAAATGCATTGAATTTTCCTGTTTTCAAGGGCTTGGGAAATGAGGACCCGGACAATTTTTTGTTTGTTGCGAAGGTCGTATGGATAGCCCAAAACATTACAGATGATCAGATGAAGAAAGAAACATTGGTTACTGCTTTACAGGATCACGTGCTAATGTGATACATTAAGTACTACACCGATAACCTGACAGCTTCGTTGGTAGACATTCAGACTGTGTTGAATAAGGAATTCAGTAGACCCAAGTCTGAAGTCCAATCAATCATGGGATTCAAGGATATCATGATGAAGCCTAGCAAGAAACCCTGGGAGCTTGATCAGAGATTGAAATGCAAGATCCATGAAGCTAACATTAATCTTACGAATGGGCAGAACCACAAATGATTCATGGCTTCGCCCTTGCTTCATTTAAGGGTTGCTTTATCATAGCAAAAGATTGGGACCCTAGAGATTGTGATGATATTGCATGAGACATTGATTCAAGATGTTTCTTTGGGAGTTCAGCAAATTCATGCGGAGTTGCAGAATCTTTGCCTACAATTCCAATGTCTGAAGAAGGATAGAGTAGCTTGGCCAGAGGTGCATGAAGAAGTTTGGTGTTTGAAATGTAAAAATCAAGGGCATGATAAATACCAATACCGTGTCTTCACACATTACGTTGCAGGAGGAGGGCCAATACCCCTAAGGCCGAAAGCTCAAGCAGGGCCAAGTATAGGGCCCACGCTGTGATGTGCTATCTATCAGGTAGCTGGAAAACATGTGATAGACAATTGTAACTTGCTGCAAAAATTTGTACAGATGTCGCAATATCTCTTCTGTAACTTTTGCAAATCAATGGGTCACGATGAGCACAATTTCCGTAGTTATGAGTTAATGATGGAAAGAACACTTGCGTATCGGATGAAGGCAGAGACTCAGCCTCCAGATCAAGGCATTAGGGGAGCGCGAGGACAATATCAGGGGCATTTATGAGGCCGAGGTAGAGGAGGACCTATGAGAGGTCAAGGACAAGTTAATTTCTACAATTGTGGAGGGCCAAGACACTACATACGAGAATGTACGAACTCGACACATTTGTCATTTTGATACTGTACTCAGTTTGATCATGCGATAAAAAGCTTCCCTATATTAATAGATAAGATGTGGGAAAAGGGGATGTAGCCACAACAACCTACCCAAAACCTGTAGATGATGAGGGTTGAACCCTGCAAAGAGGATCCTAATGTGAATATTGTGCTGCGTAGTGGAATGACGACTGGCGGAGATAAGGGAAAGTAGCTTGAAGAAATTGAATGGGTCCACGAAGCTCCATAGAAAGAGGTTGACTTTGATCTAGAGCGCACGAAAGAAACCTTCATGGAAGCAAAGAAAAGCTTCGCTGAGGCTTCTAACTCAGGAAGTCAGGATAAGAAGTCAGAAGAAATGGACCCATCCATGCTTACTACCTTTTTCAAGACCTATATGAAGTTACTACGTGATAGCAAGGCTATGAAAGGATTACTAGAGTTGATCAATAAATGTGTTGGTAAAGAAAATGCTCCTAAGGCACCGTGCATGGTCAAGAAACTTGGTAAGCATAAGGAAAGAACAGGGTGTGAGATGAGGCTCGCCACGCAAATAGGCGAATATGAAATGGACCAAGCTATTTTGGTTCTTGGGTCAGATGCGAATATTTTTCCTCGACAAACATGGGAGAGAATGGGAAGACCTGCGATGCAGTGGTCTCCGATTCAATTAAGGATGGAAAATCAGCAAAAGATTATCCCTGTGGGAAGATTGCATGGAGTGAAAATAGATATTGAAGGTGCGAGCACATTGGCTGATTTCAAAGTGATAGAGATTGTTGATGACAGAAATCCCTACCCCATGCTCCTTGGGATCAACTGGGCTATTTACATGAATGGGGTGATCAATTTGAAGAAGTGGACAATGTCATTTGAAGGGAAATCGCTGCATGTAGTAGTACCTTTGGACCCTACAAAAGGACCGCGCTATACTGAACCGATGTGCAATTATGAAAGTGATGATGATTTGGACCAAATCTACAAAATAACAAAACTAGAAACATATTGGGTGAATCCAAAAACAGATGGACGCATTGCATGGGCCGCAAAAGTTCCTACACATCAAATTCAGATGAAGAATTGGAACACTGGAAGAATATGTTGCATGAAGTATCTACGTTGCGCTATAACATGATGACTAAATCGATGTGCTATCTATCATCAGAGATAAATATTTTTCCTTATTATGATGGTCTAATTGACGTAGATAAATTTTTGGATGCATTTTAAAGGGAAGTGCATGAGAAGCATCACTTCCAAGCCTTGGATTTGGCGTTGCACGCTATGCCTGCAAGATGGTGGGGTATGCATAAAGACAATTTTAATGGATGGCATGAATACAGAAGAATGATTAGGGTGTAGTTTGGTCGCTCAAAAGTACGATTGATAGAGAAATATGATGGGAGGAGTTATCCGCATGATCACATAGAAAAATGGATTGATGCTTATGGAGCAGAGCCGCAACTAGAATGGGTGCATTTATTTTGTCATAATTTAGATGTAATACCAATGAATTGGTACCTGGAAACCGAGATTTTTCATGACACAGACGAATGGGATATCTTGAAACAGGGATTCATGATGACATTCAGCTTTGAAGATGGATTCGAGTGCATCGATGAAGCGTTGCAAGAGGTCAAGATAGTGATATTTAGAATGCTACAGGATCCCTTGGATTTGATTCAACCAGATTGGACCACCCAACTGCACCATGCGTTGGAGTTCTACAACGTGACTACTTAAGAATAAGAGGAGGATCCAAGGAGCATTAATATACCATAGGCAGAAGGTCACTACGGAGTTGAGGGGCTGCAGATAGAGAATCCAGATATCACAGCGCCGCTAAAAACTAGACAAGTGAACATTGGAATAGAGGCGGAGCTGAAGTTTGCAAAGATAGGGTACTACTGGGATGATGCTACGGTGGATAATGTCACTGAGTTTCTCCGCGAGTACTAGGATTTGTTCCCTACAAAGTTTTCAAACTTGAAGGGGATAATAGGTGATTTAGGAGTGATGAAAATAATGTTGAAACTAGATGCGAAGCCTGTTCAGTAGAGGCCATATCGCCTTAATCCTAAGTATAAGGAAAAGGTTCACTTGGAGTTGGACAAGATGTTGGCAGTAGGCATTATTGAACTAGGGAGGAGTCCGATTGGGTAAATCCTATAGTAGTCAAGGAAAAGAAGCAGAAGGATGAAATAAGGATTTACGTAGATCTCAGGAAGTTGAATGATGCTTACATTCATGATCCTTTCTCAACTCCGTTCATAGGTGAAGTGTTGGATAATGTTGGCGGACAGGAAGCATATTTGTTCACTGATGGGTTCTACGGATACCATCAGATAAAAATCACACCATAAGACAGGAGAAAGATGACCTTCACGACTGAGTGGGGATTCTTTCAATATACGTTCATGCCCTTTGGACGTAAGAATGCGCCAACAATATTTTCGGGTGTAGTCATTGCGACATTCAAAGAGTTCATTCACAAGTTTTTGGAGGTATACTTTGACGATTGGACAGTATTTGGACTGGTAAAGCATCATGTATCTAGTTTGCACTTGATGTTGGATACATGCCGAAGTTATTAGATCACACTAAACTTGAAGAAGTGCTTATTTTGCATCCCATTCAGGATCTTGTTAGGTCATGTATTGTGTCAACAAGGGTTAATGGCGGACCCTGCTAAGATCACGATCATAATTAATTTGGAGGCGCCAAGAAGTGTTAAACAATTGCACGTAATGTTGGGTCATACTAGATATTATTGAAATTTCATCAAGAGTTATGCTCAAATTACCGTGCCGATGAAGAAACTATTGAAGAAGGATGCTACATTCTTTTGAAATGAAGAATGTCAACGGAGCCTAGATGTGTTAAAGGAGAAAATGGTCATTGCGCCAATCCTAATCTTCCCAAATTGGAAGAAGGAATTTCATGTGCATGTAGATGCGTCATGCATTGCACTGGGTGCAATGCTAACATAGGTCAGTGAAGGAGAATTAGATCACCTGATAGAGTTTGCGAGTAGGACGTTATTATTATAAAATTATATATTATAGAGCAATGGAACACAAAATATTTGCACTGGGTGCAATGCTAACATAGGTCAGTGAAGGAGAATTAGATCACCCCATAGAGTTTGCGAGTAGGACGTTATTATTATAAAATTATATATTATAGAGCAATGGAACACAAAATATTGCATAGATATAAACACAAAAAATGCATAAACCAGAGAGAAATAGATATACGTGGTTCACCCAGTTTGGGCTATGTCCACCCCGAACAGCCAATCTTTCCTTTCTATTATCCAGCAAAATGAAGAGACACAACCTACAGCAGATCCGTTGTAATATCCTCTGTTTTCTCTCACAGTCTCACCTCTCTATTTCTCGCTCGAAGAATACACATCTATTACACAGCCTCAAATACAATGCC
>APFE031620492.1:9460-20971 GCA_000404065.3 Pinus taeda
CATCCTCAAAAAGACTTTTTGTGAGCTTTTTACTTCAAATAGGTTTTCTTAGTTTGTAGATCTTAAGTTTGCTTTATTCAATAGTTGTCTCAAAGATTTGCTTTAGTTATAGTTTTAAATGTTTTTTAAAAGAAAAATGAAAGGACTCTTTTGAAAAGTTTGTTCTTAGTAGCATTTGAGTTTTCGAATAAAAAGAGAAATTCTTGTGGAAATAATTAGTTGTCTCGTTTTTTAGTGCATTGAAACGAATACTTTTCTTTTGATTTGATTGTTAAGAAAGGTTTGTGTTTTTAAGTATTTGCATCTTCTAACTCTTTCTTAGCTAGAAATTCATTGAAGAGAAAAGATTATTAAATCATCTTAAGTGCATTTTTGTAGTGATTTTGAGTCAAGTCTTTACACCATAAGTTTCATCTCCATCACCTTTTGACTTAATCAAAAACCACTAAAAATCACGCTTAATATAAAATCAATCTAGCAAACTTTTTGTTTCTAGGGCTCTGATACACCAATATAGCTTAGGCTAGTATCTTGGAGTACGGAGTAATTAACTCTCCAAGATAAGTAAAACAAACAAGTAGCTTTATCTTGCGGTAGGAGAAATCCAATTGTTACATTTATGCTTTGGGAAAGCTCCTCTTAAAGGAGAAGCACGAGATCATGTCCGAACCAGTGTGGGAATCAATCCTTCCTCTCTGGGAACAATGCCAGATATTCACGTATTACAAACGGTAAACCTCGGATTATTGTCGAGGAGCCTTGGGTCACTTGTTGGTAAACCTCGGTTTATTTCGAGGAGCCTTCAAGGGGATTGAGCTTGCTACTCTACCCTTGCGTGCGTATCGGATCATAGACTGTTCCCCCAGGTATATTTGTTTTTGTTGGTAACCTTAGTGTCCATATTCTCTAGGATTCTTCCTAAGGTGACGGTGGCGGGAAGATCCCACTGTACATGGAGCAGACGTCAGCTAGACTCACTTGGATTTTCTGGGGGGTTCTCTTCACTCGAGACGGTTAAGTGGAGAAACTTGGTCCAGACTATTTATTAAGCAGGTTGCCAGGGTAACTGTTCGTACCGCTATTTCTGTATCGAACTTTTCCAAGAGTGTATCAATCCTAGTACACTCTTGGCCCTATTTTTACTTCTTGGAAATGTTGCTTTGGCATACTTGCCCAGAGCACACCCTCTGCATACATCCTCTTGTTCAGTACTAAGATCTGGAACTCCTGTTACAGTTTTTCTGAGAATTCTCAGAGCCCCATGGTGCAAGTGTCTCATCCTTTTGTGCCATAGTTCAATCAAATCCTTGTCTCCATTATTGCGTATCAGTGCCATTGGTGATTCTAGCTGCAACCTGTACAATTTGTTACTTGTGATTCCGACCTGGACCTTCTTTTTCCAACTTGGGTGTTTGACGTATACTTTCTCCTTGATGAAGAAAATGTCATAGCCCTTGCTTTGAAGTTGAGATACAGAAAGTAAGTTCATCCCCATTCCTGGCACATGCAACACATTGGTAGCAGAACCGCTCTCCTGTTTCTGTTTGAAAAACTATAGTACCTTTCCCTACTAGAGTACACTTTGCCTTATTCCCCATGGTGATTTGAAAATTCATTTTTTCTTCCTGATAATCTGAAAAACATTCTCGCATTCCTGTCATATGCCAGGAAGCTCCACTGCCTATATACCAAACCCCCGAGGAGGCAGAGCTTGCTATGCAAGCAATTTTTTCTTCCAATCTGGAAGCCAACATAGAATAATCATAATTTCTGTCTCTTGTACATTCTTCTGAAAATCTACACGAGTCTCCTTGAGTGGATGCCTCTGCATCATGCTCCTGACCCATAATCAATTTTCCCTTCCTATTGCCGAATCTTCCCTTTGATACCATGTGAAAATTTCTAAACAGAAATTCTATTACTGTAGCAATTGATTTATTTCACCTACTTATTATTCCCAATAAGTTATTTACGAAATCTCTTTAGTAAATATTAAAATAAATTCTACTACAGGTATCACATCATTACACAGAAATAAACATATACAAAAGAATCAATCACATCAACATAGTTATTTTTGGACAATTGTCCCCGGAAAAACCCAATGCACGAAAACTGGTGCAACAGAGGAGGGATTTTATTGCTCTTCAGCAACAATCGCTTTTACAAAAGAATTTACATAGACACTGGAAGAAAACACCTGAGACTTTTCTCTGAGACTTTCTGACACCCTGGAGAGTTTCCTTTCTCTACTGCGTCAGCCCTGCGTCACTCTGTGTCGCTCTACGTAGCTTTGGTCCCTCTCTGCATCATCCCTGCATCTCCCTCTGCGCCGTCTCTCAGAGTCCCTACGTCCCTCTTGTTAGGCCCCTATACTACTAGTATAACCCCTTATTGTTATTAGTACAACCTCCTTATTATATTGATGTACCCATGTAGTGCCCATATTGTCACTATTGTGCCCCATAGAAGCCCACTATTGTTATTATTGTGCCCTTACATTATTATTGTTATGTTATGAAGAGCAGTTCGATCCAGTTGAAGGGGAAGACGATTTTAAGTTTCAGAGGCCAGGAAGATTTTCCGGAGGGTCGAAGAAGCATTTTCTCAGTCAGCAGCAGGCAAGACGACTAGATTGGTAGTCGATTCAAGCAGTGCATGTGGCATACAACGCTAGAGTGACGAAAAGTTTGCGCAGACCACTTGGACGACTAGCATTTTAGAGGTTAGACAATGCCAGGATTGCTCAGAGAGAGGGTAAAATTCCTCAGATAATTTTTTCCAGTATTTCTCTTGGATAGATTTGCCAATTTGGCAATGTTTATTGTACTCGGAATTTTCTCACTGTTGCTTAATAATAAAAACCCTCAACTTCTGCACTGGTTTTCCCACATTGGGTTTTTCGAGGGACTTTTGTCTAAAAATAACATTGTTATATTTTGTGTGTGTGTGCCAGTATTTTCTCAATTTCCAATTTATCTTCCGCAATATTTTTATTTGTGAAGATTGCAGTGTGATTAATTCGTTGTTGTCGTAGCAATAAACTGAATAATTAATTAACAGTTAGAAGAATTAATTCGAGTTGTTGCAATAGAATTTCAGTGGTGAAAGAGTGATTTCAACAGGCAGAGGGGGCAACAATGCAATGTTTTTGCTGGGAAGATTCCTTGTTTGGGCACAGAAGGGTTTTGCAGCAGTTTTTAGAGCAAAATCAGCACCGAGTGGAAGAGAAAGTGCACACACGGAGATAAATTTATCTTAGAGGGTTTCTAGCGTAGAAATCCAAATTTCTAGTTGTAGTCAGCAATAGCTAAAAGCATATTTTCTCCCTCCATAAGGGAGTGCGAATAGTAGATTCAGTAGTTGAGCAAGTGAAAGAGGGAGTTTTCCATTACAGTTTTAGAGATGGCCACAGTTGGGCTTAGAGATTAGGATAGGTTGGAGGGAGCCTCCAACTATGTCATTTGGAACGTTAGGATGTCCTTCTTGCTAGATGAATTTGTCCTGAAGACCTATGCAGAGAATGTTGTGGCAGTACCAACTGATGCAGATCAGCTCAGAGAGTATAGGAAAAAGATGGCTAAGGCGAAGCAGATGATTCTGGATGGAGTCCGGGACCATATAGTCTCACATATATCTGGCAAGAATACTGCCAAGGAGATGTGGGACGCTCTCACTCAAATATATCAGAATCCTTCTGAGCAACAGAAGATGTTCCGAAGGGATAAGATGAGAAACCTCAGGATACATAAGGGTGAAGGCATTGATCCCTTTCTCACTAGAATTCAGGAAATCTGAGATCAACTTGCAGCAGTTGGGGAGGTGCCTCAAACCACAAAGCTTGTGCATTTGGCCCTGAACAGTATCTCCGAGGAATGGGAAATCTTCGTCCAAGGCATTTTGGGATGAGATACATTACCAGGGTGGGACAAGATGTGGCCAAGCCTACAGCAGGAGGAGATGAAGTGAGCTCTTGTGAAGAAATCCATCAACAGAAGCAGTAGCAAGGGTTCGAAAGGTGAGAAGGAGGAAGAAAATGTGGCCCTTGCATCAAAGGGTCCCAGTCATGGACAGGGGGAGAAGAAGAAAAAAAGCACCTATCTAAGGTCAAGTGTTTCAAGTGTGGCGAGTTTGGCCACTATAGTACTCAGTGTCCTCAAAGGAAGAAGGACAAGCAGGAGAAGCAGGACCAGGTGCCAACATCCGCAAAGATAGACAAATTTTCCTCCAGGTTGGAGGAAGACTTTGCGATGTTTGCAGCTATACCTCAAGGAGTGAGGTGGGGCAATATGGAGCTATATTCCCAGAGTTGCGCAATGGTTTGGGTAGGGTCCATTGAGGTGTCTTCCTCATGGATCATCACCTTACTACGAGGGGCCATAGTTTTCAGTAGCAGGATGGATCAATGTTAGTTGATGCGATGGAGTCAGATTCCAGAATGACAGTTGCAGACTAGTAGCAGTCAGTTTCAAAGGAGTGCAGCGTAATGTTGATAGCAGAGGAAGAGGCTCATTGTAGAGTCAACAACAGTGCAGATTTTCAGTAGACAGTGCAGTGGCTAGCAGGAGTCAAATGCTTAGGAGAGAGATGCTACACAGAGACACAATTGATTTAGTATTTTAGATGCTCCTCAATTGTAGTAGTTGCAGTAGCAACAACAACAGTTGAGAGGGAGTTGCAGTGCAGATACAGAGTTAGCAGCAGTATAGCAGTGTCAACAGCAGCACAGGTGCAACATTAGAGTCGCGCAGTGGTTGGTGGACAATGGCAGGCAATCAAAGTGGCCAGACATCAGCAACGTATGGACGATGATGCAAAGACATGCTATTGGAAGCAATTTAGCACTAGAAGACCTTCCTCGCTAAGAGAAACTATTAGTTTATGTATCATCGGATGGTGTTCTAGTCTAGACAGTTTTCAGAGAGGCTAAGAAATACTAGGACTCCAGAACCCAGAAAAGGTTTCAAGAAAATCCACCTAGAAATGCCTTAATTAAATTAATTAATCAATAATTAAACTTTTTCTAAGTCTAACTTAGGAAAAATGATTAATTAACAGGAATTAATTGAGGAAGGTGAGATTTCTCTAAAAACTCACATAGATCGACTAGGAAATAATCTAAGCTATTGATTAAGTTTTAATCTTGTTCATTGGAGTCCCATAGTGAGATTTTAAGAAGTCGATGGGTAGATGGAGAAATAGACTTGAGATCGATTTTCCTTGGGCAGTTCGATTTTCCAGAGAGCAGCAGTAGTTTGTTGGAAGAGTTCAAGCCAGAGAAGGAAAGCAGAGACAGATGGTTAGGGATAGTGAGTCCCGAGGAAGTTTTTCCAGTTCCGAAGAGTCAGAAAGAGGAGGTCGAGGCTTTCTCCAAGAATCAATGTAAGGACTGCGCAGGTGCTTCAGAAGAGCAATTCGATCCAGTTGAAGAGGAAGACATTTTCAGTTCTAGAGGGTGGGAAGATTTTTTAGAGGGTTGGAGAAGCAATTTTCCAGTGAGTAGCAAGCAGGACGGTTAGATTGGCAGTCGATTCAGGTAGTGTGTGTGGTAGACAATGTTAGGGTGACGCAGAGCCTGTGTAGACCACTTGGACTGCTATCTTTTCATTGGTCAAACAGCGTCGAGATTGCTCGGAGAGAGGGTAAAATCCCTCAGATAATTTGTACTAATATTTCTTTTGGATAGATTCGCCAATTTGGCGATATATATTGTAGTCAAAATTTTATCATTGCTACTTAATAATGAAAACCCTCAACGGCTGCACCAGTTTTCCCACATTAGGTTTTTCTGGGGACTTCTGTCTAAAAATAACGGTGTTATTTTGTGTGTGTGCACCAATATTTTCTCAGTAAGTTTATCTTCCGCAGTATTGTCATTTGTGAAGATTGCAGTGTGATTAATTCGTTGTTGTTGTAGCAATAAACTAAATAATTAATTAACAGTTAGAAGAATTTCAGTTGTGAAATTTCATAGTCCAATGGCATTTGCTTCGCATATTCTATCATCTACACAACTTGCCTTTTCTTCCATTGCATTCCAGCAACTTTCATAAAACGAGGTTATTATTGAGCCTAACTTAATTAATTTCGCTTGAGGTGTCATTCCGGGAGAAATATTTGATGGAATACCTCAGCATAGTAGCTCGTTAGAATCGGAATGAGAATATCTACAGGATGGGATGCTAAGAAGTGACTTCCAATAGCTAGAGAATATGGTGGAAGATTTACCATTTCCTTGATTAAAAATGGCTTTAATTAGTCATTTAATTGAGGAAAATAATTAATTGGAGGAAAAAGGCCAAAAGTAACTTAAGTGAAATAAAATAAAATTAAAATCTCACTTAAGATAAAGTCAATGGAGAAGATTCTAGAATAATAATAAAATAATAAGATGAGATTCTTCTAGAAGCTTGGGGATCTATCTATGGAAATCTATAAAAGAGTAGGAGGAAACCATTTGGAGACATCTGGGATTTGCGTATTTTCTATGGAGAGGTTTTGGAAAAGAGGTTCTCAATTTAAATAGCCCCAAGATGGAAACCCTCGAGTGATTCAGCGAGAAGGAGCGAGCACCCATCTCTCTCCTTGGAGAATTCATCCAGAATTCACAAGTTGCAGCTATTGTTTTCAGTTCAGATTTTGGAGGCCCAGTTTCAGCTTGTAGCAGATATTTGTGGGAGGCCATTGTAATTTTTTGTAGCATCAGATGTGTTCTAGCCACGAAATTTGGTGGAGGCTAGAATAAATGAGATCTCCAAAACCTAGCAATCATTTCTGGAAATTCCGCCTAGAAATGACTTAATTAGAGTATTAACTAGTTTTTAAATATTTCCTAAGTCTAAACTTAGGGAGTATGGTTAATTAATCAATATTAATTAATTCAAGGCGAGAATCATCTAGAAACTCACACGGATCGATCCAGAGATGATCCTAGTCCTCGATTATGTTTTAATCTTGGTCGTTGGTGCTCCAACATTGGATTATAAGAGGAGGTCGATGTGCTAATGGAGAAAACACTTGAGCAATTAGATTTCTTGGCAGATCGATTTCCAGAGTAGCAACAGTCACTTGTCGGAGAGAGCTAGAGATCGAAGTGGTGTGAGAGGGGTAGAGATGGTGAGGTTAAAGGAAGTATTCTAGATCCAGTGAGTGCATTTGCAAAGAGTCAGAAGAGCCACAGAGAAGCTGACGCAGGGGCAGCACCACAGCTTCTAGAGGCAAGTTCGATTTGCTGAGAGGGAGAGACGTCTTCAGTTCCAAAGGCCGGGAAGGAGTCCTAGAGTGTCGAAGAAGCATCTTTCCAGCCAGTAGAATGCAGAATGACTTCATCAGAGACCTATCAAAGACTTGACGTCCAGCAGGCTGCGCAGAGGGTTAGAGGGCCGAGTTTCGAAAGGCAATTTGTGCCAAGAGTTTGCCTGTGGGGTGAGAAAAATTCCTCACTAGATTTTTTCCAGTATTTCTCTTTGTAGGATTGCCAAATTTCGGCATCCAGTTGTACTCAAAATTTGTGACTACTGCTTAATAATAAAACCCTCAGTTGTTGCACCGATTTTCCCGCATTGTTTTTTTCCGGGGACTTTTGTACAAGAATAATTGTGTTAATTTTATGTGTGTGCTAGCGTTTCTCAGTTTCCAACGTTTTATTTTTCCACAGAATTTTATTTGTGAAGGTTACTGTGTATTTATTTCGATCTGTATCATAGCAGATAAATTGTTAATTAATTAACAATCAGGAGAAATAATATTAGTTGCTACAATAGGGTTCCAATGTAGGAATTTTCACATGGTATCAGAGCACAATTGATCAGCCGAAGAGCTCAAAGGCAAAAAGGAGGAATTTTGCTGCTTAGTGTGGGTAGCAGGATGAAATTTCCAAGAACAGCAAAGTCTTTTTCCAGGAAGCCAAATTGCTTGAAGAGGTTCAATTTTTCAGTAAGAGGAGTAGAAATAAATTCAATCCTTCTAGATCGAGAGATTCCAGAGGCAGAGGGATCAACTCAGTCATTTCGTCGGGCAGATCTCTAGTTGGATGTAGAGGGTTTTACAGCAGTACGTTGAAGCAGAACCAATGTCGAGGTGGAAGAGAGAAGAGCACACACAAAGGGAAAAAATTCCTCACATAACTTCTAGTCTCAAGAAGTTCGATTTTTCCTTGCAGATCAATGGTAGTTGTGAGTAGATCTTCTCACTCTAGAAGGGAGTGTGAATAGCATAGCAGCAGCCAAGAAGAAAGAAAGAGGGAGTTTTCGACAGCTCATTGAGATGGCCACTACAAGGCTTCGCGATCAAGATAGGTTAGATGGAGCTTCCAACTACATCATATGGAAGGAAGGATGTCCTTCCTTTTAGATGAATATAGCGTAAAAGCCTATATTGATACAGTGGTACAGTTCCTAAGGATGTAGATCAGCAAAAAGAGTACAAGAAGGAGATGACACGAGCGAAACAGTTGATCCTAGATGGATTATGGGATCATGGTGTTTCACATATAGCTAGCAAAGATACTGCCAAGCAGATGTGGGGTTCTCTCTCCACATTGTACCAGGGTACTTCTGAGCAGCGGAAGATGTACCTAGAGGAGAAGTTGAGACTCATCTGAATGCAGAAAGGGGAAGGTATAGATCCCTTCCTTACCAGGATTCAGAAGATCCGAGACCAGTTGTTAGCTATTGAGGTAGCGTGTTGATTTGGGGTAGCATCGGATGTGCTCTAGCCACGAAAATTGGTGGAGAGGCTAAAGCACATGAGATCTCCAATGCCCAGAAATGGTTTGGGCAAAATCTAACCAGTTTGGGAGGTATTAAAATAATTAATATTTTTAATGGAGTCCCTAAGTCTAAACTTAGGGAAAATAAAAGATTAATGTGAGTTAATATAAATCTGTGTTAGAATGGTCCAAAGGTCATGGATCAAGCCAGATCTAATCTTAGTCGTTGATTAGGGACTTAATCTCGGCCGTTGAATTGTCAACGAGAAAAGTATAAGAAGAGGCTTGAGGGTCACTTGGAGAACACACCGAGTTGATCAAGAATTCGATTTTATGGGGCAAGGCTTGCTGAGGAAATCAAAGGAGTGATCAGAGTTGCAGCTGAGGGGTAGTGAATGCAGCAGTAGAGAGGTAGAGATAATACTGGGAGCATCAGCACAGAAGCTAGGAGAGGGTTGACGCAGAGCCAGCTAGAAGCCATGCAGAAGGAGCCAAAGGCAGCCAGAGGTAGCCAGGAGCTGCGCAAAGCCTGAGGAGGGCCAGCATGGGAGATGCAGAGGCTCGAAAGGCTGACGCAGAGCCCAGAGAGGCTAACACTAGTCCAGAGAGGCTGACGCTGGGCCAGAGAGGCTGACGCAAACCCTAGAGGTTGACGCTGGGAGATTTCGTGGGGCAAGTTCGGCCTGATATTTGTCTCCGACTGAGAGGTACTACTGTCAAGGGAATTCTCTGTTGGGTGAGCCATTTCCGGCTCCCAGATTGTATTCTGAAACTGATTAATAATAAAACCATCAGATAGCTGCACCAGTTTTCCCGCATTGTGTTTTTCCGGGGACATTAGTCCAAAAATAACGGTGTAACTTGTGTGCTTGTTTTTCCTTCAGTTGATGATTTGTATGTGTTGAGACTATACTTGTATTTATTTTCAGTATTTACATGGTAAATAACTTGTTAATTAACAGAACAAGTAGGAAGAAATAAATCAAAAAGTACAGGAAGTATTTCTAACAGTTAAACTTAGAAATTCCAACATGGTATCGGAGCATGGTTGCAGATCACAGGGTAACTGAGGGCATCAGCCAAGCAAAGCTGTTGAAAATTGGCAACAAGAAATTGCTAAAAATAGCAGTTTGGGTATCAGTGCTGGATTGGGCAATAAGAAATGAAAAATGGAAGTGCTAAAAATAGAACTTCCAGTTGGATTTCTATTTGTAGACAGTCCCTAGTCTAAAATAGGAAGTAAAATTCGAATTTGGTCTTACCTGCAGTTTGAATATTAATTAATTAATTCTCCATGAGTTAATTAGTTAAGGAAAATCAAACTTGAAGTCTTTGTGAGAATATGCAATAATTTCTCCACTGATTGGGGAATGTGTCCTTGATTTTCTCCACTGATTGAGAAATTAAGGATGAGTTCTATATTGAGAGGATCAGTTGACTTAGTTTAACTTAGTCAGTCCAGTTAGATTAATTTAACAAGTTTTTAAATTAATGAGATTCAATTTGTTGATGCTTGCATGCATGTGACAACTGGTATTTTCAGATAATTGAGTATTCACTCATCGATAATTGATGCATGTCAGTTCTGTCAGAGACCCAATTGAAATCAGAGAAGGGACAATGTACTATCAGTTGGATGAATATTTTTCCTACAAAGGAAGCTCATCCATGATGAGGATTTATCTCCTTCAGGGTTGTGCAGTTAGATCAGAGGTTAGTGAGTGTCTGAAGAGGCCACTTTACACAGGTAGCAGCACTGGACCCCAAGGAAACTGCACAAGGAAATAGGAGGCTTGGAGGGCAGAGGAGAAGGTTTGTGAGAAGCCTCTGACTGCCTATGAGCAGTAGAGGGATTGTACTGAGAGCTGGATAGCTTCTGAACTAAGGCTTTGTGTAATCCGGACTATATTTCCACTTGTATGATAATACAGAGATGGGGTTTTAGGCAGGTGCTTTCCCCGAGTAAATTCTTCTGTGTTACGTGTGATTGATTCCTTCTTATCAGTTATATGTGTTCTTATTGATATTGCTCATGGTTGACTAAGCTTCCACTAAATTGTTTGTAGAAGTAGATCAAGTGTTTTTCTTTAGTACATTGCATTACCAGGTTGATCTACAGGTAGGAAATTTCTACATGGTATCAAAGTTGACTGATTTGTAGAAAAATTCTACAGGAGCAGCAGCAGCAGAAACAACTGTCCCAAGTGACAGAAGTTGTTCCTAGCAGAAAAGCAATAAGGAAGGGGTGACGCAATGCTTGCGTCATCAATTCGAGCCAAGAAGAGGATCAGGTAGTGGCAGAGAGGAACAGACTTGACCTACGCAGTGCCCAGTCATCTTTCTCAGTGAGGAAGGATTGACGCCCGTGGCCAGGAGGTATGGATTTTTCTGGGGCATAGGAGATTGTGGGTAACTTGCGGAGTGAAGCTAGTGGGCTACTGTGGTCAAAACAGTACCTAACAGGGTAAGACCAAGGAAGAGAGATTTGTTGCTGAGGATTTCTAGCCAAGAAATCTGGATCAGTGGTGCAGTTGCACTAACGATCAAAGTAGGAGCATCTCGACATTGGCAGAGGGGTTTCCAGGAGGGAAATGTTACACTGAAATTTGTCACCATGACTATCTGCAGTTAATATGGCCCCATCAATAGCCATATTGTCCTCCTTGTCAAGCCCCATACCTTTGCTCTTCATGTCAAACTTCAAAAAGAGAGAAAGTCACTTAAAAAACATGTTTATCTCTGGGTACGCAGGTTCTCTCTACCTTGCCTGCGTGTACGCACTCCAAACACACTGTACCTGC
>APFE031620495.1:0-21649 GCA_000404065.3 Pinus taeda
TATTGCAATAACAAGACTATCCCATGAATCTGGTAGAGAACACAACAAACTGATGCACTTATCTCCATCTAAAATTTTAATATCAACATATGCTAATTGATTTACCACGGTATTAAATGCATTCAGATGCTCTGTCACTGTGTCTCCATCTTTCATCGTCGGGTTATACAGATTTTTCCGCAGGAACAATTTATTCACCAGAGACGTAGATTGGTACAGAGTCCTTAACTTGTCCCACAAAGCCTTTTTCGTAGCTTCCCTTGATACATTTAACAATACTGAATTTGAGACACACAATCATATTGTGCTCTTTGCCTTCCGATCCAACTTCTTCCATTCTTCATTGGACACTCCCGTTGGTTTAGTACCTGGATCTACCACGATCCACTCATATTTATCCACCAATAGATCCTCCATCTTCAGTTTCCACAACTCAAAACTCTGACCATTAAATTTCTCGATCTCTATCTTTCTACTGCTCGCTATCTTCTTCACCCCTAGAATTGATCTCATAGATTTCCCATTGAACAGGGTCTACCACAGGCTTGAGTGAAACCCCTCAACAACAAAGTCGTCCCCTTGAAGCGAAAAACAACTTTGATACCAAATGTAGATTTTAAACCTGTACAGAAATTACTTTCATATGAATTCGAAAAACACGGAAAATAAACAATGCAAGAGGATAACACATAAAACACATATACAAACAGATATTCCCTTGGATCCAAAAACTGGGACTACCAGCTTGATTTTTCGTTATGTTCCTTTCAATTTTATAATACATATATATACATGATAAATAATCGAATACCATGGACTCAAAACCATCGCGTCCAAAACCATGGACCAAAAACCATCATGCCCAAAAACATGTGTGAAAATCATGCACAAAACCATAGGTGGCTTTGCCCAACCTAACATAGGTTCCAACACTAAATATTTTTGGGGCACTACCCTAGACCCCATAGGGTAGGGTTACTTGCACCCCTTAAACCCCTTGTGACCCGCCGCTACACAATCGGTGCAACGAGGGTGGGGGGGCTCCGCCCCCCCTCTAACCCCCTAGTTAACTATGTGGGCTAGTCATGGAAAGAATAGAACACAATCCAACATTGTGGTTATAAATCTCCATGAACAATGTGATTATTTGTTGGTTGAAGAAAATATGCATTAGTGTGTATGTGGTTGTTATTGTAAATTCGATAATGTGTTGTGTTATAAATCTCTAGTTATGGTATGTTTGTCATGTTTCAGCAGTGTTCATTGTAAATACTGCACCAAGTTGTGTTATGAATCTCCATGGGTAGTATGTTTTGTTTAAGCATCTTGCTAGTTTATAGGTGTCATTGAACACTGAGGACAATTTTCCCCCAAGGGGAAGTGTTTTGTAACAAAAACTAGTTGATTTTCCATGTAAACAATATAAGACCAAGGTCATGGGACATGTATTCTAAGTTGAATGTTGGAAAGAACATCCTAGTGGGTGTTAATTTGGTTTATTATGGCTAAGGAAATTGGAAAAGGAAATGGCAAAGGCTTTGAAAAGGAAAAGAGGCATTAATTGACATTTGATTTATGAAAATAATGGAAAATAGGACAAAAAGAAGGTGAAAGGTTGCAAGTTGCATGTGCGGAGGAAATTGAAGGAAAATTAAGAAAATAGAGGCCTAAATGATAAAAAAGGATTCTTAGGATTATTTCACAGCTTTTGTCAGTCAAAGCTTTTATCAGTACAACCTTTTGAATTTTTTTACATGGAGCTCTCTTCTATTCACTCTCTCTCTCATAATCTTACACACTTAGAGTTTCTTGGAGCATGGTGGCATATTTTGAATTTCGAGAAAGAATGAAAAGGAAAATCAAGAAAGTGCAAGGTAACATTGGGATCAACAACTACATCAGGATTTATTGTAGGTATTGAGTTGCATGTATGATTTCCTTTCTAGTCTAGCACGCATGGTATATACATCTAGTTATTTATTTATGATTTTTCATTGACATGGAGGATTTCCTAGATTGGTAGTTGTTTTTCCTAACATTTCCATTTCCTAAATAGCCATGGTGTTTTGGGTTTACCACTTGATTGTTTCTGATTGGTTCTCTTGTTCGTGACGAATGTGGGTTGAGTTATTATTTTGTGGACCCTTAGTTTGACAAACACTCTAGAATCCCTGGAACAACTTGGATTTAGATACTAGTCCTAGAATCCTTGGTTGGACAAATGCTCTAGAGCCCTTGGTGGGTTGATTAACTAGTCTTGGAGTCTTGTTTGGAAAAAAATTTTAGAACCCTGTGACAGCTATGGGTTGAGTTACTAGTCATAGAGCTAGGTTGTAAAAAATGGTCTGGAGCTCTAAGAATCTTGGATAGACATTGATCTCATGATGGTTAGTGATTTCTAAATGTGAGGTGGAATCACTGGTTGAGGATTGATGTGGTTCTACCTCTGAAAGTCCTAGTTGTGTTTTGTTTGGTTATTCCATGAGATCCCACATTCATGCTTGGAATATGGCACATAGGTGATTGGATGAAAGATATTTTTGGTTCAACCCAATCTATGGTCATGTGGTACGTGGAAGTCCCTAACTTGGTTGACATTTTCCTATGTTAATAAGAGGTATTTGCAGTTGTGGTCTATGAGCATATGTATTGATTATGATGGTGATATTATGGTGAGTTTTCATAGTTTATATGTTTTTAATTTGTTGGTTTCTTTGTTGGTTATATGTTGGTTATATGATTTGTTATATCTATGCCTCTTAACATGTTTTGATAATATATTGAATGGTTAATGAATGCATGATGTAATATATGTTTTTGCAACTATTATGAGAGGGAGTTAGACCTTCTTGGTGATTTTCAGATAAGTATGAGACCCTTATGTTCAGATATGAATTTATAGTCCATAGATTACATGTTCACAAGATGTTTGATGAAATGACTATCATGGTTAAGCTTGGTTAGGTCAAGTTCTTGAATAAGTTATGTGTTAAAGGATTTGTCTTTGCATCATTTATTATTTTCAAAAGTCTCATCAAGTCCTTGGCAGTGGTCTCAAGACTAGCGCTGAAAAGGTGGCTCAAGTCCTGTGGTCATAAGAAGAAAAGTGGGAAATTGGGATTACATTCAATCCCTTGTAGTATTATGCATGCAACTAGAGGCCTACAATCAAATTTAGGTAATTTTATGCCTATGACTCGTAGTCTAGGCCAGTGAAAAATTAATCTCACTTAGGGTTTGGGCACCTAGAAGGGTGGTTTAGCTCTTGGGGGTCCTGTAGCTCATGAGGAATGTAATTATACTTTAATTTTGTTGATTCCACTTCCTTAATGAAGCTAGGAGGTTAATTCATATCATAGTAACTCTTCGTCATATATTTATCCCATGGACGAGTGAACTTGAGTAAGTGTGGGAGGAGGGCGTTACACCAATTGTAGATTACAATCTAAATTCTTTAACCAAAAATAGAAAATAATGGTCCAATACACCTTGCACCCCAAATAAACCATGCATAATAAAAAAACCTAAAGAAAATTTATGTGCTAAAAAAATACCAAAAGCAGTTTTGCAAAACCATAATTTTTTTTCAAGGGCATTGAAATTGACCCCGTGTGAACTACCCCGCCCATGCCACCAACATTTCTGAGTGAATATACTTTGCACATGGTGCTATTTTCACAAATAATATAAAACATATCCAAAATTTAATAGAAGAAATGTGCTCCTCTTGAATACATTCATGAATATATAATATGAAGTCACCTAAAAATAAACACCTAGTGCTCTTCTTATCCTTCTTCACAACATGGGACCCCTTTTTGGAAAATACATTTTCATATTATTCATTTGATATTACTTCCTTTTTCCAATTTCAAGTGAACCCCAATAGATAGCGACATCACCTCTTAATTGGATAGGGAAATCTATTTTCCAAACTATTTCAATTGAGGATTTTGTCTCTTCTGTTTATTATTCAATACTTTAACCATAATATTTCCTTGTAAAAGAAATCTTGCTTGGAACATTCAATGAAATCTAGTGTTTATAAAATAACTTATTATTCAATGCAACTTAAGTAAAGTGATCACAACTTCTACCATACTTTTCATATTGGCTATTATGACTACAATACGGGATGTTGTGATATTTCTATATCTACTAGCATTAGCTTGTCTAAGATACATGTTAGAATTTAGTAGCATTAGGCAAGATTTTCTAGTCTTGATTTGTTTCTAAGAGTCTAGGAAACATGATATCTTGAAAACATGGAAAACATTTAGCGAGATATGCTTGTGAAATGCCTTAATTAAATTATTTGATTAATAATTAAAATTTAGTTGTCTAAATTAGGAAAATTGATTAATTAATGCGAATTAATTAAGGATGATCGAGAATGCTCTATAGATTCACATGGATTGAGTCTAATATGATCTTAGTCATTGATGAGGACCTAATCATGGTCATTGAAGCTCCAATGAGAGATTATAAGAAAAATGTGACAGGATGGAGGAGGATACATGAGACCTAATTTCGAGAGAAAGAGAAGAGTGGATTTAGCTACCCAGTGTGAAAATATTCAGTGGGGAAAAAATTTGAGAAATAGGGAGAGCATCAAAGACAGGGAGTAGTAGAGAGAATTTTGAAGGATTTTCCTAGTGGTTTTCTAGAATTGGAGAGGTAGGAAAAGGGAGGCTAAAATAGTTTGGAGATAAAGCTGTCGAAGCAATGCGAAATAACGAGTCTAGTTGAGCGAGATATTGAGAAGGGTTTCTTTTAGTTTCCAGAGGCCAAAATGATATTTTGGAAGGAAAATATTTCTTTTCTAGAGTGAAGACAAGCCTAAATGACCAAATTTGAGGCTAATTCAAGTGCCATATCACTTCTTTATGCCAGCAATGTGATAAAACAAAGAGGGAGGCCAAGTTAATTCGTAGAGCTATAATTTTTCTCCTATTTAGTTTGGACATAAAAATTTGTTGAATGACTTCAAGTAAGGCATCTAACGATTATAATCAAATTTTTGTTGCATATAATAAAGTGAACCCTCATCTGTTGCACCGATTTTCGGTTCCGAGTTTTTTCTGGGGAATTTTAAGTGCAAAAATATTGGTGTCTATTTTATTGTGTGTGCATTATTTTCTTAGCTTCCAGTTTATTTTCTCGCATTATATTTTGTTTTTGGTGAAGATTGCAATTTTGAGTTTACCAATATTTTTCGTAATAAAAAATAAATTGCTAAATAGTTAAGAGATAAGTTTCCAGTTAATTGGAATCAGGCAATTTTCACATGGTATCAGAGCATTGAAGATCAAATTAGAGGCTCAAAAGTAAGAGAAGTAGAATTTTACAGTTTTAGAGGGACATAAGAGCAAAATTTCTTTAGATCTACATAGGCCAACCAAGTAGTTTTAATTGCTGTGCATAAATTTATTTCCAGAGGTAAAGTGCATTAAAAGTTCAAATTTCCCAGAGAAAGCAGTATATTTTCCTAGAAGTAGCTCTAATGAGAATATTAGTTATTTTGTTGAGAATATTTGGGTGCATAAGTTTATTGCAATGAGGGTTTCTGCTATAGACCTGTGCAGGGACATGAAGAGAAAATCATACTAAAGAGGAATTTCCATAATTTCTTAGTGGGTTTCTAGATCCATTTTCAAGGAGGAGATTCTAGATTTCAAGTCTGAATAGACCATAACAATTTATCCAGTCAACCAAAATGAGATTTAGGAGTAGTAGTATGTGTGCCAGTTTCTGGAGAAGGACTTCTGAAGGGTAGATTAAGTTTCCCGTTTGAGCTAGAAAGCAGTGCGAATACCAGAGAAGGACATTCAAAGGCAAGAAAAGGTAGATCTATGCATTCCTAAGGAATTCTAAGTAGCATAATCAGGGCCATAAAAAGGAGAGTATATTTCAGTTTATTTCCTATTTTTTTGAGTTTTCGCAAGGAAGATAGAGTTAAGAAAGCCTCAAATTTTGGTGACTGGAAGGCCAATATGTAATCTCTATTAGATGAGCATGGTCCAAAGGACTTTGTGACAAATTTCATGGAAGAGCCAACAGATGCACAATAATTGGCTAACTTCAAGAAAGAGATGGCCAATATGAAGAGGATGGTCTTGCATGGAGTGTGAGATCATATCATCCCACTCATTGTAGAGAAGGAAACAAAAAAATACATGTGGGATTCCATTGTGAAACTATACCAAGATCCATCAAAGAATCATAAAATCATTCTCAAGGAGAAGCTAAGCATCACAAAGATATTGAAGGGTGAAGTTGTGCCTCCATATCTTAGTAGAAATCAAAATCATTATGATTAGATTGCATATGTAGGTAAGAAACATGATGACAAATCATTTGTGCGGGTCTTTATAAATGGGTTTTCCAAAGAATGGATGAAGCTTGTTTAAGGGATCATTGGACGAGATCAATTACTAGATTGGGAATGATTTTGGAGCAACTTCACACAAGAACATTTAATTCTTAGTTTAGTGAAAGGTAATATCAGTAGTAGCAACAAAAGGCCAAAAGATAAGAAAGAGGAAGAGGGAAACATAACCCTTGCAAGTAAATAGAAAGAAAAGAAGGGTCCCACTTAAGGACAAAACTCAAAGGGAGGTGAAAAAAGAAGGATGATCTAGATTTAAACAGGAATGCAAGAAATTATAGAGATAACCATAAATATAGAGATGAGATAACCATAAATATAGAGATGAGATAACCATAAATACAGAGATGCATCAGAAATAATATTTCATTTCATTACTGTAAAATACTGAAATATGCTTATAAACAGAAAATGGAAATAAATAGCTAGGGCAATGGTAGCTTATCTCTGAGAAGAGATGTGGTGGCTACATGCCTTTGCATTGTGTTACAATGAGGCTCGAAGGCCTATTTATTGTTGAGAAATAATGGAAAACCGTTAACATCCCAAAACCTAACCCTAGAAGATGAAACACCAAATTGTGGGCCTCGTTTGGGTAAATTGGTACAACAATTTCCCAGGGTCGTAACATTGGCATATGATCTCCATTTGATGCGTACAATAGCTCGTTAGAAACATCTATCCGAGCACTAGCACTTTGGGAAGGGCAACATCAGTCCATGGAACCATGTTGCCCCTAGATTACAAAAAAAATGTTGTTTAGGGCCTCAAAACAGCGTCGGAAGTTTAGGACCCGAAAAACTACTAAAAATAGTAAACTGTGCTACAATTTAGGAAACTAAAAAAACTAAAAGAGATAGTTGTCGGGGTCCAAATGGGATAGGTGGGTGCCCACCAACATCCACCTGGATCATTCCTCCCCCCTTATGAAGCAATGGTCCCCATTGCGTTGAGTTTCCCCATGAGATGGCGAAGCTTTTGCTAAGTTGGGTCTCTAGTGAGCTATTTTTCAATCTCTGATGTGTCCAGTAATGGTGGGAAGCATGGTCGGTGACAGTCCACATTGAACACTCGATGCAAGCGAAGGAATGGAGGAATTTTGTGCTCCAAAAAACTATTTCCCACAGCCTTGGTAATGGTGTAAGGACCATGTCGGTGTGTTCGGAGCTTCTAGTTGGCTTTTGTAAGGTGTTCTTTCTGTAGATGCAAGCAGACTTTGTTGCTTACTTGAAGCTTGTGTGGTAACCCTGTGGGTGAGGAGAAGTTGCTCCTATGTTCTTTCATGACCGTATTCCTTTGTTACTACTGCTGCATGGAGGAACCCTTCACGGGAGTCATGGATGTGGTGATGATCTTCCCCTTACTTTGGGAGTGAATCAAACAAAAAATAAATTTCCTAGTCTATGAGATGAGATTTTTGCCTTTCTTAGCAGTGATCAAAGAGGTGGTAGTAGGTGGGGCAACCTCTGGTATCCTGTATAATGAATTATCCAAAGAAATAATGACATCGCAAGGCCTTGACTCATACATCGCATGTCGTCTCCACAAGTATGGTTGGCCTAATAGCACATCACAAACATCCAGAGGTGTAACATCACACAATACCTCGTCTATGAAGGGCTTGATGCTATAGGGAAGGTGGCACTATTGGCAAACTTTGAGATCTTGATCTAGGTGGACGTTGTTGGCCACCCACCTATCCCATTTGACCCCCACAACCATCTCTTTCAATTTTTTTAGTTTCCTAAATTGCAGCAAAATTTACTATTTTTAGCAGTTTTTCAGGTCCTGAACTTTCGGAGCCATTTTGAGGCCCTAAACGATGTTTTTTGGGAAATCTATGGCAACATGGGTCCTTGGATTGATGTTTCCCTTCCAAAAGTGGTAGTGCTCAGATAGATCTTTCTGACAAGCTATTGTACGTGTCAAATGTAAATCATATGCCAAAGTTACAACCCCAGGAAATTGATGTACCAATTTACCTAAACGAGGCCCATAATTTGGTGTTTCATCTTCTAGGGTTAGGTTTTGGCATGTTAAGGGTTTTCCACTGTTTCTCAACAATAAATAGGCCTTTGAGCCTCATTATAACACAATGCAGAGGCATGTAGCCACCACATCTCTTCTCAGAGATAAGCTATCATCGTCCTAGCTATTTATTTCCATTTTCTGTTTGCAAGCATATTTCAATATTTTATAGTAATGAAATGAAGTATTATTTCCACTGCATATCTATATTTATGGTTATATCATCTGTGTATTTATGGTTATATCTGTAATTTATTGCGTTCCTTTGCTGCTCGAGGGCTTCTTCGAGCAAGATTTTGATAGGATTTCCTGCCCCCTCGTATTTCTTCTCATTTGCCATGGGAGGTCATCAGGATTTGTGGGGCCGGTCTTGCAAAGGTTCAACAAGCTCAAGCCCTAACTCCTTATATCCCGACCTCATTGGGGACATGCAAAGAAAAACAAAGAAAAAGCAAACCGCTCTGATACCACTCATCTGGATTTAAATAGGAATACAATAAATTATAGAGATAACCATAAATACAGAGATGAGATAACCATAAATATAAAGATGCAGCAGAAATAATACGTCATTTCATTACTGTAAAATACTGAAATATGCTTACAAATAGAAAATGGAAATAAATAGTTAGGACAATGATAGCTTATCTATGAGAAGAGTTGTGGTGGCTACATGCCTCTGCATTGTGTTACAGTGAGGCTTGAAAGCTTATTTATTGTTGAGAAACAATGGAAAACCATTAACATCCCAAAATGTAACCCTAGAAGATGAAATGCCAAATTGTTGGCCCCGTTTGGGTAAACTTGTACATCAGTTTCCCAGGGTCGTAACTTTGGCATACGATCTCCCTTTGACACGTACAATAGCTCGCTATAAAGATCTATCCAAGCACTACCACTTTGGGAATGGCAACATCAGTCCGTGGACACATGTCACCCCCATATTTCCCAAAAAAGATCGTTTAGGGCCTCAAAATGGCTCCGGAAGTTAAGGACCCGAAAAATTGCTAAAAAGAGTAAATTGTGCTACAATTTAGGAAACTAAAAAAATAAAAGGAACAGTTGTGGGGGTCCAAATGGGATAGGTGGGTGGCCACCAACATCCACCTCGATCAGAGGACATGTTGAAGGTCAAATGCTTCAAATGTGGTGAATTTGGTGATTACATCATCAATCGTCGTAAAAGGAATGTGTAGCAATAGAAAATAACTTCGCAAGAGGTAGATGAGTTGACCTCTAGTTTGGAGGGGTTTCAATTAATATTGACCATACCTCGAAATGGAGGAGGAGTGTGATGGTTTAGAGTTGCAAGATTGGTTAAGGTCCACAGTGGATAACATCAAACATGTGTTTCCTCTTTGATCATTACATTGGCTACAGGGGTCCATACTATTTAGTAGCAAGGAGATCGATATGTCAATAGGCATAGGTAGATCTTGAGAGATAGTGGAAAGCTAGTTGCAGTCAGATAATAGATGGGCACAAAGATAGTTAGGAACAAACAAATACTTAGTATACTAAGGAGAGTTAATTACAGTTAGAGACTCAAGGGACAACTATAGAAGCTAGTTGCAGGGACATTAGATCAGTTCTTAGTTGCAGTAGTTGTAGCAACATCAGATAAGATGGAACTCAAGAAGTGCAGGGTGGCACAATTCAGTGTCGGCAACAACAAAAATGCATAGTGATTTAGCTACAACATTAGCAAATTAATTGCAATATGCACACTAGCATGGTGGAAAGTAACAAGTTGTTGCAAATGTCACACACCAACAACATGGGCCAACTACAGAGTGGAGACGTTTATGAGAGAACACCTCCCTCGTAGCATCAAACAAATGTTATAGTCTTAGTTTATGTTTAAGAGGCTAAGGAGGATGATATCTCCAAAACCAATAAAAGGTTCCATGAGATAAGCTTGAAAAGTACCTTAACTAAAGTAATTAATCAATAATTAAAAATGCCTAGCTTTGAAAAAATAATTAATTAATTGGAATTGATTAAGAAATATCAAGTCTAAGATGATATTAGTTATTGATGAGGAGATAATCATGGTGTTTGAAGCTCCAATAAGATATTATAAGAGTAAGTCAATAGGATGGAGGAGGAGATACAAGGGACATTGTTGCAAGATAAAGAGAAGGGTAGATCGAGCTACCTAGTGTGAAAAGTATTAGTGTGGGGAAGTTCAATCTAGAGGGATAGAATCAAAGAGAGATCAACAAATATAATTTTGAAGGAGTTTCCAAGTAGTTTTTCAGTGCTAAAGAGGGTGGAAAAGGGAGTTCAAAATATTTTGTAGAGAAAGTCATCCAAGCAGTGTGAGTTAGTGAGTTGAGGTGAGTGAGTTGTCAGGAGGGTTTGTTTGAGTCGTTGGAGGCTAGAAATTTCATCCTAAAGGTAGGGAAGATTAATCTAGTGGTAATAGAAGGCTATACGACCGAGTTTGAGGTTAATTCATGGGTTGCACAACTTGCCTAGGATAGTAGTGTGAGCATTCGAGAGGGAGGTCAAGTTATTTTGTAGAGGGAGAATTTTTCTCGTAATTATTTTGGAAAAATTATTTTCCTAAGGATTTCTAGTAGGGCATCAAGATATTGTACTCATATTTTTGTTGCATAATAATAAAATAAACCCTCATATGCTCCAATGGTTTTCCCTTAGCAGTTTTTTTTGGGACCATTAATTCCAAAAATTTTAGTGTCTATTTTATTTTGTGTGTGCATTATTTTCTCAGCTTCCAGATTATTTTTACTTCATGAATAGTAAAATTGTGGGTTTATCGATATTTGATATAATAATAAATAATCTCCTAAGCAATTAGGTGATAAATTTCATGTTAGATGCAATTAAGGAATTTTCACAACACATGCACTCTATCAAAACATATCCAATATATAAACCAAGTGGTCATCATTGACAACCCTAAGAAAAAAATGTTTCTAATCAATGATAACTTTACTTCACAAACTCTATTTTTGACAATTTTCTTTCAAATTTAGGTATATTTTTAAGAAAGTTTAATTATATGGTTTTCTTCTTCAAATTATTCATGCAAAAAAAAAAACTGAATTGAATATTTCCATCCTCTTTTTTCCATCCAAAACAGTCTACAAAAGTAAAACAAAAATCTCCCCCTTTGTGCCTAACCAAAATATTTTATTCCATTTCTAGTAGACCTTAATATATGCAATCAAAAAAGTAGAAACTATAAAACTTCAAGTATAAACCTTCAAAGTCTAAAATTCCCAAAACATCAACCACAAAAAATACAAAAATATAAAGAAACACCTTCAAGATAGAGTAAGCATGTCAATTACTCCTTATGGAAGGAATGATCCATAAGTCAAGGTTCCTACAAAATAATGCATCCAAAACACCTCCAATAATACGATAGTCATGTGAATCTATATTTTATCATGAGTATGATAAACAATATATACTAATTACCAGTTATTATTATATTATTTATTTTTTAATCACATCCCATTGGCTACCCCCTAGGTGCACATATTATCCTCCATATTTATATTACAATGGATTGAGGGTCCCTCTAGTAACTCATACAATCTAAGTTTATGCATGAACTTTGTCATTGTGCTTTTGTGATTTTCCCATGACAATATCTATGGCATTGATAGTAAGAAACTAGCACCCTAGTGTTAGGCCTCACTAAATCCCCAACAACAATAGGATCCACCACACTTGTCACCTTAGTATTGAATCCCTCTATTGTTTTGTTTATATTCAAAAATATCCATATTGAAACTTGTGCTTCTTTCATGCTTTTCATAACATTTCATCTTCCAAGAATCAAGCATTCCCACAAAATTTTTTAGGGAAAAATGTAACTCCATAGTGTGAGGCCTCACTATACCCAACGAAGACACCAAAAATGTTACCTCAAAATTTAGCATTATCTTCAAGGGAAACATAAAAGAGTCTCAGGAATACATCCTCTTCTGCTATATCTCTTCCACCCACACACTAAGTAAAATATATGAAAAATGTGTATTATGCTTAGGAAAATAGGCAACATGCACCTTTCTTCCTTTCATCAATTGTAAATAATTTATGTTTACACAATCTCATTCTTGACTCTCGAGCCTCTACCAATGTAATGGAATTAAAGGTCATGAATCAACTTGACTTACAAATCACAAGACCATACAAGAATGTGTGTGGATCTGAATCTAAATATATCTAGGTCTACGTTTTAATTAAATATGTCAAGGTAGTTATAGCTAATAAACATTGTGACAACTTGTTCATGGCATCAGATTTTCTCTCCAACTTTTTTTTTTTTTTCTAAATAGGGGGTGTTTTGAGTTTCTTACTTAGGGAATCCAATATGTTCCCCAAGGAATAATAATGGGTAACATATGGCTCTAACTAGGGGCAAGTTTCCTCCTCAAGGACACTTTTGAATTGTAGAATTTCATCAAAGATCTACTACCCAAATGAGATGATGAGATGGTTTCATTGTGTAAAATACTTCCCTTTAAATGCAATGGTGATGAAGGAGGAGACTTGTTCATAATTCGAGCAAAATGTTACTAAATATTTATCCCTAGGAAAAATAGAGGGTACCCTAAAAAAGAAGCTCATAATACCCTATGTTTAAAATAAAATAAAAATGAAATGTGGATTGAAATTATGATGCCATGAGAAATTCATCATAGGATTTATCAGTTAAAGCAACCTTGACATATTTAATTAAACCATAGACATGGGTAAATTTAGAGTCAAATCCACACACAATCCTATATGGCCTTGTGTTTTTTAACTCAATTTGATTCATGACCTTCAATGGAATTATGTTGGCATATGAATTAGAGTCAAGCATACAATTGTGAAAAGAAATTTGTTTACCACCAATGAAAGGAATAAATGTGTATGTCCCCTATTCATTTTGCATGTGTTGTACCTTGCATGTGGGTGAAAGAGATAGAGAAAGAGGATGTGGTCATGAGACCTATTTCCCTTTCTCTTAAAGATAATGCTAAATTTTGTGATAAAAAATATCTTCTAATCCATAGTAAATATAAATACATACAGAATATTTTAATTTAAAACTTGGAGAACCAATTAAGTTGAAAATTTAGCATTCAATTTTAAAATATTATGAAAAATTTATATAACATTCGAAATAAAGTTACCATAATAAATACCTTAATTTTATGTTCTTCCATGGCATATCATCCCATAACACAAAAATAAATGATATTATCACTATATTCAAAGGTATGTTGAGAGATATTGATACAAGAGGTATAAAACCTTTGAGCTGCACCATCCCAAATTAGAACAAAATGGAACTAAATTAAACATAATATGTTATTAATAACAAAAAAGAAAAATTCTGTAAAATACCCTCATTTCTACTGAATAATATGAGTATTATGATAAATAATAATGAATTTACATACCTGACAAGAGACATGTTAACAAATCCTCCTGAGTGTAAGTTTTCACAAGTTTCCCCAATAATCATTCTGGTGTCACATCCATGACCACAACAAGTTTGGATAAATATAGTTTCCAATATGATTTAATAGTTTAAATAGAACAATATGACTTATGCATGCACTCTATGTTTTCATTCTATGAATGTACTCTTTGCATATAATGTGATTTATATATACACTCTATCTCTATCTCTACCTTTTCCTTTTTGTAGTTTTCTTCATGGTTTCATTTATTATCATTTATTTATATGTATTAGAAAATATTGGTTTATGTTGTTTGTTGATCAATTACAATCTTATCAAAAAATGGTTGCAAACCATAAAAAAAAATCCAATTGAAATTATGAATTACAAATGAGTATGAAAATTTAATGAAAAGATTAATATAATGTTCTAAAAAATACTTCCATATAGGGTATTTTCATCTTCCATATTTATAATTCATTAATATTTTTAGGTTTCTTCAAATAAAAACTTATTATTACTTCAATCAAAATTTGAAATACAATTCTCATGGAAAATTTGATATTAGTATCAAGAGTGGTACTCTACTTATTTAGCTATTGACCCTTATGTTTGTTCCATGGATTAGAACTCTAGGAAAGAGCTTCCAATATCATCATTCATATATGAGTGGCTAAGAAAGTGTTCACTATACATCTTCACAAAAATAGAAAAATAAGGCTTCATTTCAAGTCACCACAATTAATTATATGTTAAAGAGATGTAACAATAAAACTAACCTAACTACATGATATCCCACCCACTAGTGTTTAATACATATGAAGAATTAAAATTTTGATAGAATTTATATCCCCTTCCCCCCTTTGCCACCGCAACCAAATGTTTTTTTTCTAATATAAATTTTTGTGGCAGATGTAATGCCTATTTAGAGACAAATTTGACTAGAGGATTATGTTTCCCATACATATGAGAGAAAAATATGTGGAAAAACTAAATGGGAATGTCCTTCAAGTTTTGTGCTAAAGAGAGTAGACTTCTGTTATAAATTTATAGCTCTTCATTAACCCTTCTATTAACAAAAGCTAATTCCTTATAACTAAAGAGACCTAAGATTATTATTTAGAACAAATTTTAGGCAATACTAAATGGCCTTAAGTTCACTAGAATTATTTGTTTCTACCCCTATGTTTTCCTTGACATAAAAAATGTTAGATTCCATCAATATAAAAAAAAACCCCAATCTATATACTTCACACCTAGGCACCATAAAAAAAGCTCCAAGAAGAATTATTCTTTATCCAAAAGTCACCAATGATAAATGGGATTTGGGAATGTTAGTGAAATTAAAGGAATAAAATAGGCTAAATCCAAAGATTTAACTTGGAAGGATGAAGGGATGGAGGGTAATAACGTTCTAAGATGCTAGTATTCTACATTTCTATATCCTCCATGCTACTAGATATGACAAACCAACCCTTGAAATTGTCATCCTCTGTCATCTTTTTCCACAAATTAGGAAGTCATGAATGCCCTTCCACCTCCCTCCATGCTTGCAATGTGAAGAGGGAACCCATAAATAAATGATATGTACATTTATTATGTTGCTTACATAGTGAACCCTAACCTAGATCATGGAATTTTTCCCTTTGGAGTAGCTTCCATGTTAGCACTTTGTTGGGAAAAACAAGCCATATGAAGAGGATACAAGTAAGTTTTAAAATTGTATTGTAAGTAATGCACAAACATTTTATAAATAAAAAAGTAAACAATAGAAATCACACATAAGACTTAGAGTTTTACTTTGAAAACCCCTAACTAAAACAACCAACAAAATATTTAGAGTGGCACATTTAACTTTCATCATCAATCAACTTCATCATTTACAATACAATATTTATGATCCTTTGGCATCCAAAACCCTAATTTGTTGATTTGGATTATATTACAACCTTCACTTCCTAACAAGAATTATAAAATCATAGGTAGAAAAACATATGCATAACACCACCAAAAGAAAAAATGGTGTAGTAAATAACGAAAAAAAGAAATGCAAAATACACATAAAATATAATTGAGAGGAAGAGGCACCTCTTTCAAGTCATATCAATGTGCAATACATGAGGCCAATCATGCAAAGAATACAACAAATACCAACAATGCATTTATAAGGCACTCTCATCTATTACAACTTAGTCCACATAGTCTCCTTAGACCCTAGCATGAGAGAATAAGGATTGATAGTTATTGGTAACCATATACTCACCTGGAACTAAATTCATTACCCATTTGAGTTCACCTAGAACATCCTTCAAATAGATGTGATATTTTCAAAGTATTTTGTAAGAAATTCCTCCCTCCAAATAGACGTGATATTTTCAATGTATTCCATTGAAAACTCCTCCCACCAATATCTAATCTCATTGTCAATCCCTAGTTCTTATGTTGAGCACCAACCATTATATCAAAAAGTTGTAATATGAGGCTTTCTCATTTTATTGAAAGAGAATCTCCATATTTCTTGAAAGTAACTTATTAACATTGCTAAAAAAAATTGCTAACCACAAGTTGTTGTGACAATGTCAATCCTCACTTATCTCAACATTTTCTAATGATTAAAGACATTTTGAATGTTCCCTTATTCCAGACTTACCCAATCCATTAAAATGTTTGGGACCTTGTAATTGTTCTCAAGTGATTATCCCGATAAATCAACTGCCACATAGCTTTTGCTACACAAAAATGTTAAAAAAATGTATATCTTTACTATCCATCCCACTTGTCCTTCAGGTTTTGCGATCACCTTCCTTTTCTATTTCCTTCCTTTTCTATTTCACTATATGAGAGCCCTTTGTCCTTTGGGTTTTGGCATCACCTTCTATATCCATTGGCGAACTAATGAGCCTATGAATGTTAGGAAGAGGAAAACATAAAAATAAAGCCTATTCAAAGAAAAAAAAAGTGTTGAACTTGTGTAGATTTTTCTTGGAAATCTTAACAAGTGTTATACCCTCTCCTCAACTATAGAATCTCAAGATATGTAGATATATTTTCAAAATCTTGTGATGAGGAGAATGGTGAATTGTGGATTGTTTTCTTAATGAGCATAGAATCTCAAGATATTTTCCAAATGTACAGTGCAAATATGCTTAGTCTAATGATGTAAATTTGTCCATTAAATAATGGAAATTGTGACAAGATTTTAGTAAAACTAGATAAATTTTTTGGAGATTTTAATTGCCCTTAAAATTTTTATAGTATTGAACCTATTTAGAAGATTAAATTTTTTGAAAAAAAAAAAACCAGACTCCAACAGATTTTTGTTCCCGTGGACAAATTTGTCCAAAGTAAACAAAAAAACAACTTCATTAGAATACTAATAAAATTAAAAATATTGACCTTCAAATTTCAGGATATTCCGGAAATGTACAATACCACAATACCAATAAAGTTAGAAAGATTGAGAGGTAATAATAAAAATAAGTTGGGCACACGGAAAAGTCGGCGCAAAATTAATGCAATCCATGTCTACGTATTTCCCATGGTCATTTTCCTATAAAATTACCATATCTGATTCTACATTGCCATTTGAAAGGAATTGATACTCAATCACCACATCTGATTCTATTTTTCCATTTGAAAGGAATTGATACTCGCGAAATATTCTGCTCGTGAACTTTGAAGTAGGATTAGTAATCATGGATATTCTGAATTCGGGATTGAAAGCTTTGAGGAGAAAACGTCATAGGGTTGCAGATATTGTGTCAGAAATCTTTCCAACAAACAATGAAGATCATCAGGGCTATGTAGGTCTTGAAAATCTGGGCAATACTTGCTACCTCAATAGTGTTGTTCAGGTTCTTTATTTCTGCGCTCCTTTCAGAAATAAGTTACTCCAATATTATGGTAATGGCGGAAGTAAGAATGGGAACGATAATCTACTAAAACGCCTGGCCGATGTGTTCTATCTCATGCACTCCAAAAATATGCCTCAACTCTGTCCCCTACAGTTTGGAGAGCTGGTAATGAAAAGGAACGAGATTTTCCGTTGCAGTGAAACCCATCACGATGCACATGAGTTTTTGATATTTCTTTTGAATAATCTCGACGAAGAAATCACAGGATCTAATAATACGCAAAATCCTCCCCTGCAGGATAAGGAAGCTGAAGATCAATTTAATAGGACGCAAGGAGGCCCAAAGAATAATAGTAAAATTAGTATTATTAGGCAGATCTTTGGAGGTACATTTACAAACGAAACTCGGTGTTTATGTTGTGAGAGTGTAACCCGCAGAGAAGAACCGTTTATAGATCTGAGCGTGGAGATACAACAAAATTATTCGCTGTCAAGCTGTGTAAATGCATTCAGCGCTGTGGAAAAACTCGGTGGGAAAGACAAGTACTGGTGCGATAACTGCTGCCATCTGCAAGAAGCTGAAAAGAGATTGAAAATCAAGTCCCCACCTCAAGTTCTCATTTGCCAATTGAAACGTTTCAAGTACACAAACGACGATGAAGTGGTGGGATTCAAGAAGTTGTTGTATCGAGTGGCATTCTCCAAGGAGTTTAGACTGCCCATTAACAGTTGTGGAGATCAAGATGCAGCCGATTCTTTGTACTCTTTATTTGCTGTAGTGGTGCATATGGGATGGAGGATGAATTGTGGACATTACATTGCTTTAGTGAAGAGCGGTGACCAATGGCTCATGTGTGATGATGAGAAGGTTGAAACGATAGAGGAAAGTGCTTTGCATAGTTTTTTTGGGTCATCCAAAACAGTAACTTCTGATCCAAAAGATGCCATGAATGCCTACATCTTGTTCTATGAAGCTGTTAATGGCTTTGAAGCAACAGTCTTGCAGCACTAGTATAGAAGAAGAAGTCTTGCAGCACTAGTATAGAAGAAGAAGAAGTCACAGTTGCAGTTGAACAAATTTAGTTGAATGAATTGTAATCAATAGGTGATTAAAATTTAGTGGTAAGGATTGTAATTAATAAGTGATTAAAATTTAGCGGAATGGATTGTAATTAATAGGTGAATGTTCAGTATGACCAGTTCTGCGTCATCAATTTTGTAATTAGGACAAGTGTTGAGTACGACACTCCGGAGTCACTATGAGTATGACCGTCAATGCATCAACATGTTTAGTGTTTTAACTGTAGTTATGTTTATGTATTTAAGGCAGCTGGTGGTAGTTGTTACCGTGTAAATTGAATGGCATTTTACCTTTTTATGTTTTGTTGGAACAGTTGTAAAAGTAACTTATAAAGAACAAATAAGTTACTTCCTTGTATTGTAAAATAGAATTAATATATAATCTAGGGTCTTTTCACAAATTCCCATTTACCATCATGTCAATGCTGAACTTTGTTTTAAAAAATTACCTATTTGCATTTTAGTTACAATCTAGCGGTCTTCTCACATAACTCCATCTACCGATTTACCATAAAATAAAATACATGTTATCTAATGCTAATCCTAATCTTAATCCAGTGATGTACATTGGTTATTGCAAAGTACAAGGTTTCTCTAATAAAATGTTTGGTGCAAAGTACAAGGTTTCTCTAATAAAATGTTTGGTTCCAAATATGTGTGAAGACCTTTTATCATGTTTTCATGACAGTTTTAGGAGAAGAAACTTGGGTTTTTTAAGATATTGTCACCAAAAAAAGGTTTTAGATGCATAGAGAATTTAATGAAATGGTCTAGTAAGATCTAAAAGTTGTTTTCTATCTTCTTTAAAGTGGGTGTTCATATTTCTCTAATTTGTTTTGATGTGGTCCCTTGATGTTTGGTTGACATAAAGGGTTACAAAAAATCCACAAATACATATATTGATGGGTAAAAAATATTCTTCCTCTTGAACATTTCATTGTTTTGCAATAGTTGTACTTTATGGATCGTAGTGATTATGTTCAGTGACATATCATATTATTTTTTTGTCAATCAATGTGTATGCAACATGTTAGATTCTTGGTGTGCCCCTATTTATCATGCACGATTTTCTAGACAATGCAATTGATGGATGTGAATTGTAAAGTCATGGAAGATGTCTTCTAATATTAAGTATAAAATTTCAACCTCTCAAAATAAAGCACGAGAATCTAACACAAAAAAGAGAACAAAAATGAATAGAAAGGAATAAGAATAAATAATATGTTTATCCTAGATACTTTTTATTGGGAAAATTAACCACAAAGATATCTTTATTACTTGTTCCACCTTAATCCAAGTTTAGCAATTTACAGTGAAGTACATCAACAATTTAAATATGCAATATCATGTCAAATTCCATGGAGAAATACAATGAGTTGCTCAATATCATGCTTTTCTACGAAAAACATTCTCACTTTTATCATAACTCCACAAAGAATGAGGTATCAATGTTGAAGGTTCATAAATACCAAGGTATAATATTTCTTAAATTCACCATTGATATAATTAACATTGAGAAATAGCTTACATTCACAGCAATCTACAATTGAATTCATTACATAGTTTGATATTTGCATTTCTATTTTAAATGGCAAATAAGAGAAAAATAAAACATAAGAAAAATAAAAGAATAATAATTAAATGTTAAATCATTATATAGGATGTTTTATAAGTCGTGTATGTGAGCTCATATGTTTCATGCACTATGATCATTTTATATATATAAGGGTTTAAATAAAAATTTAGTGACTTTCACTTATCTTTGACTTTCATTTTGTAGTTTCATTGCTTTAGTTTTGTTGGGAGGTTTCTAATGGTTCAAATTTTACTTGATTTCATCAAGATTTGAAAGAAACCAACAATCAAGCCATATTTTAGATGGGTCTCCTAACGCAAACAATGTGAGGTCTAATTGGGACAACATATCGGGGATACCCATTGAATATTGGTAGGTCTAGCACCATCAAAATGTATGGCGCTAAAAGGAGGGAAGCTAATGTTTTATGGCTCATAACCTCACCCAACGAAATCCTACTTCTGCTTATCAAGGCAACAATATTCTCGGCACCTACGCTGCTCATATTTCTCAAGTTGGTTATTCTTCTAAACTTGGTATCACACAAACTTACAAAATCTCTTACGACCAGATTTGAACCATCCATCCTATCACCTATAAGTGTGCAAGAGCTACTTAATTGATACTCAGAGTATATAATATTTTATATTTTTGAAAGAGGAACATGAACACCCCTACTCAAGTAGTGGTTTCAGCGGTTGAAGATGTGGTTCTTTCCCCCCTTGAAGAGAAAACAAAGAGAAACTAGAGAAGTCTCCATATTTTAACGGTGGTGATGAAGACACCATTGTACTCTCAAATGATACTTTCTACGGTTTAAACGGTGAAGTAGAATAATAAGATGCATTAGATTCTCATGAAGAGGAGGAAAACAATGAAGAAGATATGGCTTAGGGGCACTTGCATTATCGAGTGTGTTACACAAGATGTCGAGGCACCTCGAGAAGCTATTGACAAAGTATGATCCTCACAAAGCAGTGAAGGGGAGGATCACTTGGACAACTTTTACCTACACCTGCAAATTCTTGAGGTACGTTATGATGATGTTTCATGTAGACTTTTTCCATGTACCATAGACGACAGAGTATTTGTATGGTATTATAGCCTTCCTCTAAACTCAATCTAGAATTGGATGGGTTTTAGGAAACTATTTCTTGAGAAGTTTGTTGATGGTAAAACCCCACCATGTTGTTAAGAGAGATGGGTGGTCTTCAGATGGAGCAGAAAGAGGAAGTGAAGGATTTCAATCATAGGTTTAATCTTATATTGAATATATTTCAATAGAACAAAAA
>APFE031620499.1:0-11478 GCA_000404065.3 Pinus taeda
AAAATACAAACTTAAATAAAAAATATACAATTTTAATAAAAAATAGCTTTATTAATAATTGTGTGCATAATTCTCTTGCAATATTTGATAAAAGAAAAAAATAATATATAACTATATCAATATTTATTTTGACAAAACCTTTTCACCAAAACTGAAAAGTGAAGTCCTTCCTCCAAACAAATTTTGATGCAATACAACACAAATATTCGAGAAAAAAGTATATTTAAATAATGAAAACAAATATGAATTTAAGTTCCAAAATGTATTTTTTTAATATATAATAAAAATTTATTCAATTTCTTTTTTAATAAAAGATAATGATCATTCCGATCACATATTCAATATAAATACAAATACGAATTTTCAATTTTTCTTAAAATAGCAGTTAAAATAGTCTATTATGAAGTCATTTCTAGAAGCAAATCTAACAATACATAGATAATATTACTTAAAAATGTGACATAAAAATCTTATTAATAAATAAATGTATTATTAATAAATATAAGCTAAGAGTATTTATTTTTTGTTTTTTAATAAAAAATAATAAACATAATTAAAATAAAAAATATATATTATGAATTATGATTATATATTGTAATTAATGATATAACTCAATTTGATTTCTAAAACGTATGGTAGGTTTCTCCCGTCTATAAAACTATAAAACAACAGATGTAGAAGGCCATTTCATTTTATGTGACTTTAACTATCTCCCGGAAAAACGAGTACGAATGGTAGAGGGCCGAGATAAATGAATAGGAATGGTAGAGGCCCGAGGGCAATTTCAAATACAAGTGGACTACGGAGTACCGGATCGAGACTTGATGGGGGCGTTGAATCGCCAAAGAAGGATTGAAGTATAACATAGAATTCCCAATTGAAGCGAAAGAGCTGAGCTGGATTATTATTAATTTAAAAGTTGAATAAACCGAGGATAAGAAAGAGTAAGTACTCTTACAGAGCTGTATTTATAATTTGAAAATATATATTATTAATTGGATAATTTAATAAACCAGCCAGAAGGAAGGGTAACGAAGTTGGTTCAGTTAATGAGGTTGAGGTTGAGCCAATAAATTCTTTGCTCGATATGTTAAAATGGTTTTATTTAGTTACAGATAAAAATGATAAGGCTTAAGGACCATGGATTAGAGTAGTGCATAACACACAATATATCTGCCTTTAACTATCTCATGAAGAGTTAGCACGAATGGTAGAGGGCATACCTAATACCGGAAAGATATAAATACCGGCGCGAGGGACCAGCCAATACCAGAACGATATAAGAACCATGTTTAAACTCATGAAAGGGAGAGATATAGATGCAGCGCTATCTCTACATCCTTGGAATTGGGATTCGATTTCATTTCTTAAGACAGGAAAATTGATAAGCTAACCTAATTATTAAGAAAAATCTATATAAAAAAAATTAAACAAATAAAACACAGTTACTATTGTGTGAACTAAAAACTGTTGTAAATCTCATATTTTAATTGAGTCATTAACTACATTATATTGTAAAATTATTACTAAAATAATTAACAATCAATTCTATAACAAATCTGCTGACACTACAGTTAATTTCAAGCACTTACCATCGTAACAATTTGCTGCTCTAATTTTGAAGATAATACAAAATCTGCTAACTAATTTTTCAGCAATTTATAACTAATTAAGCATTATTCCCAACACTCCCCTTTAGTGATTAATGAGGATTTACTATCTTAATTCATAGTGCCAAAAATTGAGTTTTTGTAACTGCTTCGGTGAAGATATCTGTTGAGTGTGTGATATTTCATGTCAAAATGCTTTGTCGTGCTATGATGAACTAGATTTTTTGCTAACTTGATGGCACTTACATTATCATAATAAATCACTGTAGGGTGAATTTGTTTTTCTCTAATTTCTTCCAAAAATTTTCTGACCCAAAGAGTTTGTGTACCTGCTGACTTAACACCAACATACTCCACTTCTGTGCATGAGAGAACAACAATGCTTTGTTCTTTTGAGCTCCATGTAATCAAACCAAAACCAAAAGAGAAACAATTTCTAGATGTGGAAAAGATTGATAATGACCAAAACCTAAAAGATTAATAAAATACAAAAGGTTATTTGCTACTATTTATTAGTACTTATTATTTTATGGTAAATAGGGAAAGATAAATACAAAGGAAAGAAAGTTGAACTTAATTACATGTATTTGATTAGAAAACAAAGCTCATAATAACTATTAAACTAGCTAATTGAAGAGACCTGAATGGGAAATGAAAATTCTATTATTTAATTGTTATACCCCACTGAAAAAATGTCGGAAATAAAATAAAAAATAAGAAAAAAGATGGGAAAGGATATAGAAATGAATGCCACTAAAATTTATCTTCTCGTAACCCTAGGATTTAGGTAAACACAACTCAAAATCCTTGGCTCCATAACTTTATGGCCATTGGATGTAAATATGCGAAGGAAAACACTACTTTACATTTCAGTGTCAAGAAAAGTCAAGTGCCAAAACCTGGGTTCAGCCCGGGGCTGCAAACTCCACAAATTTGAAAACATTCGGAATCAATCATTATAAGGAGAAGAATGACTCATGCCACAATTAGTAAATAGAGGAAGGGTTAAGAAAACTATACAAATGTGATTGAAAAGGAATTTTCCAAATAATTCCATTAGTTAGCGAGAAGAATTACTAACACATTCTATGAATGGTTCGAAGAAGTAATCAAGTATAGTATGTAAAAATGTCGGTACCAAACATTGGAGTAGATTTATTGGTTCGCCTTCCAAAACTATGAACTCTAGGGAAGGGAAAACCCTTGTGTAAGTATAGTTCGAAGAGGGTTGGTGTAATATTGCTAATAAAGAGACAATCAAGCCAAGCAACTAAAATACCAGTTCAACTTCCCACAATTATTTTTGTAAGAAGAATCCTACCAATAACGTCATGGAAACAAACAGTTGCAGAGCAAGCTCCCTTGAATGCATAATTTTCAAATGGCCTAAGTAGCGCCAAAGTGAGAGAGAGATGTAGTTAACATTGTAACTCCTCTTACCCACTGAATCATCTGATTCCAATCCCTAGGTTGTTGATTGCCAGATTAGCTAATTTGTAGTACTGCTCACAATTAATTAAGAATATACCACATTTCGAACCATAAAAATAAAATCTCACTTGCAGAATGGAAACGAAAGAAAAAAATGCAGAATGGAAAAGAAAGAAAACTAAGTTACTTTTGCGGAAATGAAACTACTACCAGAATGTCATAGATAAGGAATGGAAGAAAGAAAGCAGAAATGACATATTACTCAGACACCTCCCCCGCAAGAATGCCAAAAAGTGATGAGCACCAATATTACAACAAGAATGTTGCAACTCTTGGGGCTACCAACTTTACTTTATCAATCTCGGGTTCGTACAAACTTTGAGTTGACAGTGTTGTATACATAAGTAAATGTGATATACATAAGTAAATGTGATGGGTCTACTCTTTGTCATTGCTAAGTTGGTGATAGACCACTAAGGCTTTTCAATCCAGACTTCTATTGGTTCATAAGAAGCTTGATTACCAATGAGGGAAAGAGAAATCTACACTAAGAGAAATCTTGTCTACTGGAGTAACGAAAAATATTGAAATCAAATGCTTGAACACACCATTCTTCTAATGAACTGCTAAGAGAATTTGCTTCAAAAGAATGTTAAGTTAACATGTATACAATCTTATTGTCCTAGGCATGCAAATTGAAACATCAAACATTCTATTGTTGTGTATGTAAATGAACAAAATAAATCTACTTTTCTTTTTATCTTTTATATGTGAAAGTGTGAAAGCTAACTTCTTTTTGTGATGTGGCAGGTATCTTAGGGATGATGGTGAATGGATGGAAGGCTTGGGTCTTCCTAGGGGATTTTTCCATAATTCAGCCTCAAAACAGGCCGCTAGAGGTCAACCTACAAGATGTCCTAATTTGTTCTACAGGATGTCCTGAATTCCTAAAGGATCCCCCGTATTCCTACAGGATACAGCCGAATGCAAAATGATGGATTTTGAAGGTGATGAAAGGCTTAGGGAAGATGGATGGTGGATTAAATTAGCCAAGGGAGTGCCTAAGACTCCTACAAATCTCAAAACTAGAGTTGGGAGATGGATGGATTTTCTCAACAAGCTTGGAGACGTACTCTTGTGAAATGATAAAATTGGTGAGGGTTTTAGTGGAAGAAATTGATGACCATGGATGGATATAGTTGGAATGAGATTGCTAATCATGAAATCTCTATGTACTTCTAAAACTCTTGCACTGCATCAACCATTGACATTTATCCAAAAATCATGTGAATAACAAGGATTTCAATTAACCAAGGAAAACAAAATTTCATGAGCTAGCTACCTACTTTATGTATGGGAAAAACTTGCAGAATAATATGAAACATTGATGAGATCTAATATAATACTTAATATAGAAGAAATGATAAATAAATTCTATTCTTGCGAAATGATCAAATGTTGGCCTAGGTAATAGAAAACCCTAAATTCCTTGAGAAATCAAAATTTTGTCTTTTTGGGGCTGCATAGAAGCTATTTCCTCAAACCATGACCTTTGAAAGGAGAAGTGAGGCAAAATCCACCCACTGACAAATTTTTTATGTCCCTTTATCTCTTCTAAGCTATTGATAAAGTAAAATACAAATGGAAGCAAACTCAATCAAATCCACAACTACTTGCAATGAAATATTACTAAAGACAATTCAACCATTAATCTATGAAATCAATCTAAACATACAAATACAAGAAGAGGAGCCTTTGCTGCTAGGGTTGGGCCCTAACCCAAGAGCTTTAGCCCTCTGATTCAACTGAGAGCTAAAACAAGGAAATGCTCATTCTCAATATCAAAACAAAAAATTACATCACAATGTCTTCCACAAGTCTTGAACTCGAAAATGACTAGTGTTTTTACAACAAAAATTTGAATCCTAATGAGGCTTTAGCCCTCCTTATTTATAAAATAGAATTCTCTAATGACTTCCTTAAATCTAGGGAGGCTTGGTTCCCAAACTCGAGATAAACTAGCTCTTTGATTGTCACTTGCTCGGCTTCCTTTTCATCTCCATGACTTGGCTGCTTGTAACTCTGAGCTAGTGTGATTGATGGAGGAATATTCAAATGAGTGAGGAGTAAATGAGGAGGATATACGTCCTACAATCTCTCCTCCTTATCTCATTCGATTTCCAACCCTTAATTAGCCAAAATTTCCATGATTTTCTCTCAAAAACCTGCAATCAATGCACATTAGTCCAGTAGGCATAATATCTCACTTTGACTCATCTCATAAAGCAAAATACAATCAAAATATGTAATAAGTTATGAGAAGAGTTGTTTCTAATAAGCTACGAGGTGTATTAAGGTCCATATAGTTACCCAATGATGAGGCTCATCAATTCATTTAGTGTGGTTACAAGAGAGTGGCCTCTTTATTATTCTTGCCAAAAATGAAAATACAATAAGAAAAAATTCCTCCAAAATATTGCTAAAAAATTGATCATTTTCTACTAAACTGAGCTTTTTTGCTACCAAGGAGTTGTTTCTAAAATGCCACCGAAAACCCTCATTGGCTGCTATAAAATCAAGCTCCAAAAACCACTTACATTCAAAAATACACAGGCCAAATATAAGTCTTAAGCACTATTGGCACATCGAAACATTATAACCACACCAATATCACCCAATTTCAAATCTTTTGTGTTTATATTATGTTGGGGGTTCGCCCCAAGGTTGAACTCGTGGAAATTGCACCCCTTTCTTATAAAAAAAAAGTGGCGTATATTTAAATTATTGTTGTAACGATATAATGTATGTGTTGTATTGTTTAATCCCATCGGTGTATTATAATAATAATGTTCTATCCAAACGTTACATCAAAAAATATCCCATAATAATAATATTCCATGCATGTGCATATTGTTACATTTCCATCCAATTACATGCCAAATTTTATACATATCCATTTGAACCATTTGCAATAATAAACAATGTAACACAACTGTTTGGTTTGCGTGCACATTTTTTGTAATGACTACAAAATGTTATACATATTCATTTGAACCCTTTGCAATAATAAACAATGTAACACATTTTTTTGTTTTGTGTGCATATTTCTTTTAATGACTACCTGCATCGTTGTCCACACATATATGTTAACACCAACCTGATTCATCTATTTTGCCAAGCATTCAATTTTAATATATAAGGAACCATTCTATGCCCATGAATATAAAACCAATAGGTTTCACCAACCACATCATTATCCAATCATGTGGCTATGTAGTGGTGTACATGGCAGAGTTGTCAGCCTTCATTGGTGAATATTTGTAAGACTTTAGTTTGGAAGAGATGCTAATTTTGGCGGTCTCCACCCACCCCTTTTCATCATATATGACATTCAAAACATATACATATTCTTTATAATCTCGATATCACACCTTCTAGTAATGGCTCGATGGATAATTCATTGTATTGTTGTTCCATAAATTGTGAGTTCAAACCCCATTAATGCCAACTATTGGACCAAATTAAACCTTTTGGTGTTCTGAGGTGCCATGTGGAAGCCCCCCATTAGAGCACCTAATCTGCCAACTAGGTTTCCATGCATTTCCAGTTACACTTTACTCATCAATTGTTGACTCTACTGATGTGTCATCTCCACACTATGTCATGTGTCAGTTCTAGAATATGCCACATCACCCTTTGACTTTAACTTTTTGCCCATTGGTCAAAATCTTCGAATTGCCTATCTTTCACATGTAAACTCCATTCAACACAATTCAAGTTGTATCAGAATTACCTTATTGAGCTCTTCAACGAGGCAATATTTCCATTAGCTTTTCTGAACTTTGAGTTTTATGCCTTTTAATGATCCTCTCCGATCACCTAACAAATCTTAACCTAACCTACCTAGCCTATCCTACTCTAGTATATCTCTCTCTAGCCTAGCCTATGTTATCTTAACCTACTCTATCATGTCTTTTCATACCCTACTCTAGTCTAGCCTAGTCTAGCCTACTCCTGTTTACCATATTCTAGCCTATTATATCTTAGTCTACTCTACCATAACCTACTCTATGCTAGCATACCATAGAATACTCTAGCCTACCATGGCCTAACTTTTCCTATTCTAACTTATTATAGTCGAGTGTTCTTTAGCCTACTCTAACCTACTCTAGGTTATCCTATTCCAGCTTACCCTAGCCTATCCTAGATTAGGCTACCCTATATTACTCTAAAACTATGTTATCCTAGCCTAGACAAACCTAATATAGTTTATCCTAGCCTACCCTACTCTAAACTACTCTAGACTAACTTATCTAATCCAACCTAACTTACCCTACCCTTCCCTACTCTTTCTAACCCTACTATATATCCTAGCCTACTCTAGCCTAACCTAGCTTATTTTAGCCTACTGTAGCCTAGCTTACCTTAGCCTACTCTAGCCCAACCTACCCTAGCTTAGAATAGCCTAGCCTAACCTACTCTATGCTGGCATGCTTTAGCTTACCCTACTCTAGCAAGCTTAGCCTAGCATAACCTATTATATCCTAGCCTACTCTAGCCTAACCTAGCCTAGCTTACTCTAGCCTAGCCAAATACATCCTAGCCCGCCCTACTCTAGCCCAAACGACTCTACCCTAACCTACTTTAGCTTATCATAGCTTAGCCTACACTCTAACCTATCATGACATAACCTACTCTAACCTATCTTATTTTTCACTAGTCTAGCCTAGACTAGCCTAGTTTACTCTACCCTAAGAATGGTCTACTCCATCCTACCCGAGTACAACCTATCATAACCTACTCTACTTTAGGCTAGCCTAGCCAACTCTATCCTAGCCTAACCTAGCATAACCTAGCCTGACATAGCTTACCATGGCCTCGCCTAGCATAACCTACTCTAGCATAGCCCAATCTAGCCTACCCAAGCCTACGATAACCTACCTAGCCTACCCTAATTTAGACTTGCATACTGTAGGCTAGCCTAGCCTAGCTTACTCTAGCCAAGCTTACACTAGCCTAGCTTACTCTATAGCCTAACATACCGTAGCCTACTCTAGCCTAGATTACACTAGCCTAGCTTACTCTATAGCCTAACCTACCGTAGCCTACTCTAGCCTAGCCTACTCTTGCCTAGCCTAATCTAACATAGTCTATCATTTACTATTCTACACTAATATAGCCTAGCATAGCCTAGCCAGCTCTAGTCTAGCCAATCCTATCCTAGCCTAGCCCACCCTAACCTAGCCCAACCTACTCTACCTTAGTCTATCTTACGAGAGCCTAACCTAGCCTAGCCTACTCTACCCTAGCCTAGCTTACCATACCCTAGCCTAGCCTAGCCTATCGTAATTTGGCATAGCTAGCCTAGCCTATCCAACTCTATCCTAGGCTAGTCTTGCCTAGCCTAGCCTAGCATAGCCTGGCCTAACATAGCTTAGCCTGGCCTAGCCTATCATAACCTACTCTAGCATAGCCTAATCTAGCCTACCCAAACCTACCCTAACCAATATATCCTAACATAATTTAGCCTTGCATACTCTAGCCTATCCTAGCCTAGCCTAGGCTAGCCTAGCTTACTCTAGCCTAACCCAGCCAAGCCTAACCTAGCCTAACCTATTCTAGCCTAGCCTAGGTTATCCTACTCTCGCCTAGCCTACTCTTGCCTAGTCTAATCTAGCATAGGCTTTTGTTGCCTATTCTACCCTAATCTACTCTAGAATAGCCTAGCTTGCTCTAGGCTAGCTAAGCCTAGCCTAGCCTAGACAATTCTAACCTAGCCCAACCTACTCTACCCTAGTCTAGCTTATAAGAGCCTAACCTAATCTAGCCTACTCTAATCTAACCTAGCTTACCATAGCCTAGCCTAGCTTATTGTAATTTGGCGTAGCTAGCCTAGCCTAGCGTAATCTAGCATAGCCTAGCCTAGCCTAGCCTACTCGAACCCAACATACTGCACTTTATCCCAACCTAGCTTAGCTTGTTGTAGCATAGCCTACTCTCGCCTAGCTTATACTAGCCTACTTTAGCCTACACTACTCAAGGCTACCCTAGCCTACCCTAACCTAACCTAGCTTAGCCTAGAATATACTAGCCTACTCTAGTCTACCCTACTCTAGGCTACCCTAGCCTACGCTAACCTACTTTAGTTAAGCCTAGCCTTCCCTACTCTAGCCTACCAACCTAGCTTAGCCTAGCCTATTCTAATCTACCCTACTCTAGGCTACTCTAGCCTACCCTAACCTAGTCTACTTAAACCTAGCCTAGCCTACTCTAGCATACCCTGACATAGACTTCCTTAGCCTACTCTAGCCTAGCCTATCCTACCTTACCCTACAATAGGTTAGCCTACCCTACCCTACCATAGGTTAGCCAACTCTAGCCTACCCAACTTAGCCTACCCTACATTACCCTAGCTTACCCTAGCCTAGCCTACCCTAGCTTAGCCTACTATAACCTAGCCTAGCCTAGTTTAGCCTCGCCTCACCTAGCATAGCCTACCTAACATAGTCTAACCTAGCCTAACCAAGGCTACTCTAGCATAGCCTAGCTTATCCTACTCTGGCATAACCTACCCTAATGTAGTCTATCCTAGCCTTGCCAAACCTACTTTAGCATAGCCTAGCTTATCCTACTTTAGCATAACCTACCCTAGCATATTGTAGCCTAGCCTAACATAACCTACTCTACCCTAGCCTAATGAGCTTTAGCCTAGCCTAGACTGGCCTACTTTAGTTTAGCCTAGCCCAACCTTGCTTATACTAGCCTACTCTTGGCTACTCTAGCCTACGCTAACCTAGTCTACTTAAGCCTAGCCTTGCCTATTCTAGCTTACCAACCTAGCTTAGCCTAGCCTACTCTATTCTACCATACTCTAGGCTACGCTAGCCTACCCTAACCTGGCGTAGCCTACCCTAACCTACCCTACCCTACCATAGGTTAGCCAACTCTACCCTACCGAGCTTAGCCTACCCTACACTACCCTAGCTTAGCCTAGCCTAGCCTACCCTAGCTTTGGCTACCCTAACCTAGCCTAACCTAGTTTAGCCTCACCTCACCTAGCATAGCCTACCTAACATAGTCTAGCCTAGCCTAACCAAGCCTACTCTAGCATAGCCTAGCTTATCCTACTCTAGCATAACCTACCTAATGTAGTCTAGCCTAGCCTTGCCAAACCTACTCTAGCATAGCCTAGCTTATCCTACTTTAGCATAACCTACCCTAGCATATTGTAGCCTAGCCTAACGTAACCTACTCTCCCCTAGCCTAACAAACTTTAGCCTAGCCTAGACTGACCTACTTTAGTTTAGCCTAGCCCAGCCTCACTTATACTAGCCTACTCTAGGTTACTCTAGCCTATGCTAACCTAGTCTACTTAAGCCTAGCCTTGCCTATTCTAGCTTACCAACCTAGCTTAGCCTAGCCTACTCTAATCTACAATACTCTAGGCTATGCTAGCCTACCCTAACCTAGCCTAGCCTAGCCTACTCTAACCTACCAACCTAGCCTAGCCTAACCTAGCTTATACTAGCCTACTCAAGTATACCCTACTATAGGCTACCCTACCCTAACCTAGTCTACGTAAACCTAACATAGTCTACTCTAGGCTACCACAACATAACATTCCTTAGACTCCTCTAGCCTAGCCTAGCCTAGCCTACCAAACTATAGGTTAGCCAACTCTAGCCTATCCTAGCCTACCCTAGCATAGCCTAATCTATTCTAGCCTAGCCTAGCCTACTCTAACCTACCAACCTAGCCTAGCCTAACCTAGCTTATACTAGCCTACTCAAGTATGCCCTACTATAGGCTACCCTACCCTACCCTACCCTAACCTAGTCTACTTAAAACTAACATAACCTACTCTAGGCTACGAGAACATAATATTCCTTGGCCTACTCTAGCCTAGCTTAGCCTACCCTACCAAACCATAGGTTAGCCAACCCTAGCCTATCCTAGCCTACCCTAGCTTAGCCTAATCTATTCTAGCCTAGCCTAGCCAATCCTACTCTAGCATAGCCTACTCTAGGCTACCATAGACTACCCTACTCTAGGCCACCCTAGACTACCGTAACCTAGCCTAGCCTAGCCTACTCTAACCTACCAACCTAGCCTAACCTAACCTATCTTATACTAGCCTACTCTCGTTTACCCTACTATATGCTACCCTACCCTACCCTAACCTAGTCTACTTAGACCTAACCTGACCTACCTTAAGCTACCCTAACATAACCTTCCTTAGCCTACTCTAGCCTAGCCTAGCCTAGCCTAGCCTAGCCTACCCAACCATACGTTAGCCAACTCTAGCCTACCTTAGCCTAACCTAGTCTAGCTTGGCCTCACCTACCCTAGCCTACCTAACATAGTCCAGCCTAGCCTAACCTACCCTAGCTTAGCCTACTCTAGCCTACCCTAGCCTACCCTAGCTTACCCTAGCTTA